>QLOD02000013.1:802538-844441 GCA_003260245.2 Sideroxylon spinosum | reverse complement strand
TTTCGTTATAATTAATAGGGGTAATTCTATTGAAAAAAAAAATAATTTTATCTCAACTAATTGACAATATCAAATTAACTATACTTTATAATCAACTGTTAAAAATCTAATTTTTATTCTTTCGTTATAATTAATAGGGGTAATTCTATTGAAAAAAAAAATAATTTTATCTCAACTAATTGACAATATCAAATTAGTCACAACACATGTTGGCAGGTGACCGACGTCAAGTTAAAATAAGACTTACTTTGGGGAAGAGAAAAACTAATAATTACATGTTAATTTTTTTTTTTTTTTTTTTTGTGTTTAAGAAGAGAATTTTTTTTTTACTATCTAGTTTTAAAAAATTTTTTTGTTAATTTTGACATTTTTTTATGATTTAAAGAAAAATTAGAATGTAAAAAATAATTTTAATCATTGTAAAAAGATAAAAGAAAAATTTAAATAACCAAAAATTAACTTTTAAATAATGTTGATCTTCAAAGTCATGCCCAACATCAAATGCACATTAATATCTCGAAAGTCATGATGACCATCATCCAATAATATATCTTCAAAGTCAGCTTTACGTATAGAATATGAAAAATAAATTTAATCATTGTAAAAAGATTAAAATTTTTTTTTTTAAATAACCAACAATTAACTTTTAAATAATGTTGATATGTTCAAAGTCATGCCCAACATCAAATGTACATTAATATCTCCAAAGTCGTGATGACCATCATCCAATAATATATCTTCAAAGTCAGCTTTGCGTATAGACTGGTTTGAAGCCAATGTTTTTCCACGTCCGACCTTGAGATTACCCAAACTTTTCATTTACGTTCTTCTTACTTTGAGCATGCATGACTTCTGTTATCATGGGCATGATGGCCATGAGCATCCGGTTGATGTGATGTGTATATATTTTGAAATTTTTAATAATTAATTTTTAAAAATAATATATTTTTTAAATATATAACCAATGACATCAAAATATAAAATATTATATTTTACATTCGTTATGACGCATGGCTTGTAACGTTGTTTGTCTAAATCAAAATTATAGTATAAGACTCCATTTAGTATGGAGAAGCTGGTAATTCTGCTATCAATTACTAATTTTTTGGTTTTTTTTTTAAATTATCGAAATTATTCTATTACATTTTAATTTTCTTTAAACTTTTAAGGACAAATATGTCAAATTAACAAAAAATTAAAAAACTAGTTATTAAAAAGTTAGCTTTTTTTTTTTTCTTTCTAAACACATAAAAATGTTAACTTTTTAGTAGTTAGCTACTAACCAACTATAAAAAAAAAATTAATTTTGTTTTTCTTCTCAAACTACACCTAAGTCTGTTATTCGGGCACATAATTGGGAAGTATGATTAGATATTATCATTGATGAACATATATAATTATTTGGTCACCAATGTACAACTTCATCAATAATATAAATACTGATATAACATGCATATATCTTGAATTTCTTTTCCTTTAACAATAAGGTTTTAAGGGTTAACTTTGTGGAGTATATAGTAAATTCAATTCGAAAAATAAATCCTGATATTTATAAAATATGACCGTTTGACTAATTTGAATTTACTATATACTTCAATTGCCCTTACAATGTGTACATTTGTAAAGTTTAATTTGAAGATTTTTCATTGACTATTGTGTAACCATAGTCGTGGGGTGAAAATGTAAAGTTACTTTTTTCTTTTTTACTCCTTACATTTCAACCATAAGACTCATTTTATATATTTATTGAGATTTTGTTTGGATGATGAATTTGTCAAGGTAAAAGGAAAAGGATTGGATTCAAAAATCGTGATGGAAAATATAAAAAGAAAGGCATGAAGTTTAAGAAATTAAAAATAACTAAATTAAAAAATTAATGTATTGATGAATATATTTTATTTTATTGTATTTTTTATTCAATTTAGACAAAGATATATATTTAAAATTTTATATTTCATTCTCTTTTATTTTATCTCACCAAATCCTCCCTCTAAAAACATCCTAAATTTATTTTAATCTTTTTTATTCCATTAAATTTTGAACATATCAATTACTGTATTATTTATTAAAAAGTTAGTTTTTTTTCATATATATATTTGAAAAGGAAAAAAAAAAATTTTTTTTAGTAACTAACTTTTTAATTTTTTTTTGTTAATTTGATAAATTTTACTATGATAGTTTAAAAATAGTCTAAAATTTAAGACGGTAATTTTAATTATTTTATAAAAAAAAAGTCAAAAAAAATTGAATAACTATTATTTGTTATCCAGCGCCAACCTTAGTCACACCTTGTGTGATGGAAACTGTGTTTGGTTTCCAACTTCGTTTTCATTCAACAAAAAACGCGTGCAATCAATGCTTTAAATCCATATAATAAATTACAATTCTTGATTAGACGTTTATAGACGTGTTAAAGAGGACTGTTCAATTGTGCTGTAAACGACACGGTGTGATAATTGCTTGGGAGGAGGTGGGGGAAGTTGTGTGTGTGTGTTTGTATATTAAGAGTGGTGTTTAAAAATCTATATAATAAATTACAACTCTTGATTCGAAGTTTATATGCGTGTCTTGCTGAGAGAGGATTGTTTCAATTGTACTATAAACGACACAGTGTGATGATTTATTGGGAGGGAGGTGGGGGAAGTTGTGTATGTTTGTGTATTTGGGGTGGTGTGTTAAAAAAAACAAAGAAATTTGAAATTTTAAAATATCTTGAAAGGGCTGTTTTAGTTGTACGAGTGCGTGTGGGTAAAAAGTTAAAAGTTAAAAAAATAACCTTTTTTTTTAATTTAGAGTGTGAAAAATTATTTGAAAAGTATAGTTGAATGTTTATGTTTGATTTGATATGAAGTTATTAAAAGATGTAAAATTTTAATTAATAATCTTGAAAACTTTTGGAATTTTATGGGAATAGATTTTGATAGATTTTTTAAGAAGTTGGATTGAAATTTTTTTTGAGTTGTTTAGTTTTTTTTTGAGATTCAAACGCCTGTTTACACGTAAAAATATATTTTCGTTTCTTTTCAGAGTTTGTTTTCCTTACAATTTTAATTTTAATGTGTTTGATACTTAAATTTTAAATATATAGACTTTTATATTATTGAATTTGCTAAAAATGTTAAATACACAGATTTTTAAATACTTAAATTTTAAATACATAGATTTTTATACTATCTGGATGGAAAAGTTTTTTTTTTTTTTTTAACAAGAGAGATAAGTTGATTTTTTTATTTAGGAAATTAATTTTTATAAATAATAATAAATAATTTTTGTTTGAATAAATTATTTTTTTTATTTGGAAGATTTTATATTTAAATAAATAAGAATAATTAATTTTGTTAAATAAATTGAAAATTAATTTAAGCAAACAAAAAAATTTAAATTTGACATACTTTTAACCATTGGATTTACTTAATTGTTAAGATTATTTTTATTTTCTCCTCTACTTTAATTATCTTTTTGATCACTTTATATGAAATACACTTTCTTATTCTTTCTATATTTTGTTGAATATTTTTTTTTATGAATGCCTATTAGATAAAGTTAAAAAAATAATATTTAAAATTTAATTTTTTAAAAAAAATTTCTTAAAAAATAAATTTTTTAATTAAAAATTCAAATTTAATGTACTTGAAATTTAAGATTTTAAATACATACACTTTTACACTATTTGCGTCATCTATATAATAAATAAGTTAAAAAATTTAAATTTGAGATATTTTTAATTATTGGATTTGTTCAATGCTGAGAATTATTTTTTATTTATCTTTTCAATTTAATTGTATTTCCAGTCACTTCACATAGAAACGTACTCTCTTACTCTTCTCATATTTTGTTGAATATTTTTTTAATAAAAATTTTTAAATCAATATTTTTAAGAATATGATAATAAAATTTTATCCTTTATTAAACACTGTATAAATACTTTAATTTTTTTATTAATAATTTTATTTTTATAGTTTTTCATTTAAGTTTTTTTTTTTTAACAAATTTACATTTAAATTATTTACAGATCAAATAATATTTTTGTGCCTTCAGGTGTAGACAATTTATAGTTTTAAAATAGTTTTTTTAAATAAGTTTTATATGTGACATTTTATTTAAAAAAGGTAGTTTATAATTTATAAAATGAATTAAGAAAAATCAAAAGTCATAGGCTCTCTTCGCTTTTAATTTCTGGGTCGCTTCGGCACCAAAGTGGACTCTTTAATATATATTAGGTATGCCCGTGCCACATGACACAGAGCCCCCATCCTCAGCCCCCATCTCTCTCTCGCTTTCTTACCATATGGGACAAAAGTTCTATCATCAAGTAAATCATCTTTCTTCCATATTATATAGATATATGGATTTGGTTCCCTACAATTTCTTGCTCTATTTTTTTTTTTTTTTTTACCCTTGTAAAAATCAATCGTCTATTTTTTTCAAGGTTGAAAATGCAACTTGAATTTATAATAAATGCATAGATAATTAAAATGTATGAATTAAAAAAAAATTAATACAAAGCAACAAAAAATTATATTTTCAATATTTAGATAAAAATAGATGATTGAGGTTTATAAGAGTAGAAAAATAACAGAGAAAGAAATTGGAGAGGAGCCAAGTCCATATACATGGGTGTGTTATTGAAAATTTTTAAAAGTCTTTAAAAGTCTTTAAAAATTATTTAATTTTTTATTTTAGATCAATTAAAACCAAGTAAAATTCATTAATTTTTTATATTTTTTAATTAAATTTTATCATGTATCACTTTTACATTAAACATTTTTTTACTTTTAAACACCCTTAAATTTAAAATACAAACCCACAATTTTTATCAAGTTATTTCACTTTATTTCATTTTAATCGCCCTATACCTCGCCTTAAAATTCTCGGATGGGGAGATCCTCCTAATTGTTGATCAAGTACTTGGCCATGAACAATACTTAATCCAAGTCAATAAGGGATAAGCTAAAAAACTATTAAAAAAAAAAAAAAATTCATTTCGCACATCTCTCTTCTTTCTTTGGCTGGTCTTACCAACCGCACTCTCTCTTTGCTTCACCCGCAGATCTCTCACCGTATCCGTTAACGGTCAGATTTCAATTTGAATAAATGTCGGGCGTCGACTATCCGACGAAGAAGGCGGAGGAGGTTCCCCCTACGGCACCGCCGTTGGGGGAAGCCGAGAACCAGGGGCCGGGGACTGCGGTCGGGGCCACGGCGGGCGTGAGGCGGTGGAGGAGAGAGGATTTATTAAAGAGATGGTCGCTTGCTCTGCGAGGGCTGGGTTTGCTGTTTTCTCTCATCTCTTTTGTTGTCATGGCAAGTAACCAGCACGGCAATTGGAAGAACTTCAACAAATACGAAGAATACAGGTCACTCAATCTCACACACAAAAACACATTCTTTGTGTATATTTACAATATTTATGCTTTATTATTGTTGAGTTACTGCATTTGAGTTGAATGATGGGGGTTTGTGATTGCAGGTATGTGCTTGCAATAGCGATTTTGTCGATGCTGTACACAGGAGCACAGATTTTGCGCCTGGTTCTCCAATTTTTCGCCGGAAAACAATTATTTCCGCGCCGCTGGTTGGGATACGTTGACTTCTTTGGAGATCAGGTTGGACTTTTCCTTTCATTAATAATATTTGGGCAAAAATGGCTTACAAGCCTTGTGGCAAGTTGGCAACTGCGCCCTGTTTTAGTGTATGTTTTACTTTTTTTTTCTTTTTAAGATATATTTTATTTGTTTTTTAGTAACTTGTAAGTATTTGTTCATATTTAAAAAAATAAACCCCATAATATATTATTCGTTCATATTTACAAAAATAAACATCATAATATCATAATGAATTTTCTTCTTTACTTGCTAAATTTAAGGTATGTTATTTTTTATTTAAACTAATATATAGATTTATATATTATTTATTTATTTATTTTTAAATGTGAGCGTGTGGTGTTTTCTTAAATGTAATTTAT
The DNA here is from genome assembly GCA_003260245.2 of Sideroxylon spinosum. Lineage (NCBI taxonomy): Eukaryota > Viridiplantae > Streptophyta > Magnoliopsida > Ericales > Sapotaceae > Sideroxylon > Sideroxylon spinosum. The sequence goes on along the minus strand of QLOD02000013.1, from coordinate 838,476 downwards.
AAAATGGGTCTTTTTTTTTTTTAAAGTTCAGTAAAATTTAGGCATATTATTCATATTTAAACTAAAAAAATACCCACGTTCATAAAAAAAAAATAAATAAAACAATAATATATAACCTTATATATTAGTATAAATATGAATAGCACGTCTAAAACTCAACAAACAAAAAAATATATAAGTAAATAGATTTTGTATAGTTTAAAATAAATTTGTATATTATTGTATTTATCTTTTAGTATGGGTGTGCAGTGTTTTTTAGTTTAAATATAAGTAACATATTTAACATTCAAACTAACAGAAAAAATTACGGCAGGGATCTTGTTGTCGAAAGTTTAAATTTAAAAAATGTAAGTGCCCTTTTTTTAAATATAGAGATTGAATTCAATTGGTTTTTACCTTGGTAATTTCATTCAGATTCTATAAATACTAACAAGGCTGTGATGGGTCTGGGGGCATGGCTCCTAAGAGTTTTATGTAAATTTTTACCTTAAAAAAAAAAAAATTGTATTGCGGTTATTTTAAAAAATGATAGGCATCGGTCCATTTTAACGGGGATGTTACCTTGCCACTGTAATACTAAGGGTCGCCAACAAGGGATGTGCGATTTTTATCTCACATAAGTTTTTTTTGAGGCTCACTAATTTTTAGAGACGTAAACGGATAGAGTACCTTTCTAATTAGTTAATTTTATTATCAAATCCTTTATTTTTTTAGTTATCGTTATCATTCTAAACCTATTTATTTTTTTAGTTGGAATTCCAAATCCGTTCCATCCCAAACCCACAAAATCCGTTTATATTTATTTGGTCAAATTATCTGTTAAGTACCAGTTAAATACCTAATGTGAGGGTAAAAAAAAATTAATGAGTGACAAAAATGTTAAATTTATTAAATTGAACAAATTTATTAGTCAAAAGGCATTCAAGTTTTTTTTTTTTTTTTGAAAGGTAAAAGAAATATACTATAAATAATACAAAATATACAGAAGCATATCCCAGGAACAGTAATTACAGTTGTAAAGGATTTTCAAACCCAATTTGGAACAATTCGTAATCTGTGAAAATAATACACAACAAATCGTATATAAGCGAAATTTCATAAATGATCTTGGTTTATGAAATTCAAAAAATTTTATTTTAGGGAAAAAATAATAAATATATAAATATATATTATGTTATATTTTATTTTATTAAACAGGTACTTAACGGGTATTTTACAAGTATCGGTACCACACAAATAAATTTCAAACCCGTCCCAAACCTGTACGAGTATTAAATTTCAATTCTAAATCCGTCTCAATCCCATTAGGGTATTTCTTAGCAGATTTTTATCAGATTCGATTGAGTCAGGTACCCTCGTGTACTCGTTCCATTGATATCTCTACTAATTTATGTGAAAGGGTATAATTTTGGTACATTATTATCGTGTAAAATATTTTTATTCGAGTAGAAAAACAAAAGTTATAATGATATATTAATTTCTAAAACCATATATACATACTTTTTGAAAAAAACCTATTCCATATTAAAATTGAAGAGGCAAGGTTCTTTTTTTTTTTTTTTTGAAGCTGAACAGGCAAGGTTGAGAGACAATTTCTAATAAATGCCATATTATAGGAAAGAAATTCTTTCATAGAATCAGTCTACTTTCTTGAATGCCCCTTGCAAAAGAAGCTTTGGGTGCTTAACTCTATGGTTTCATGCAAACTCCATTTGTTTTCCCTTATTAACAGATGTTTGTTCCGTATCTAACTTGGGTTACATTATGATTTATATCTATATATATTTTTTAAATGGGGTTGCAGATTGTGGCATACTTCTTGGTTTCTGCAGCATCATCCGCAATTCCCTTGACAAATAGGTTCCGGGAGAGGGAAGACAACGTATTCACCCTCTCCTCTGCTGTGGCAATTGGTTCTGAACTCTTGGCCTTCCTGGTGCTGGCATTGTCATCTGGTCTCTGGTTATCAATTATCAAACCAATCTTACATCTAAGATAGGTTACTCTGTGTCACAGTTCTTTATGTTACTATTACTTCATTTCTCAGCCACGCCAGAGTTGTATTATCTGTAAATTTGCATTTAAGCAAATAGAAATTCTCCTTTTATGTATGTGTATTTGAATGTTCCTCAATTACGCATGCTAGTTTTGAGAATAACAGAGATGCAACAGCAATAGTGTGTGTTTTACAATAAATATTACCAAGGAAATTACAAAAAAAAAGAAAAAAAGAAGAAGGAAGGGTTTCGATTTCTCCAGTGTACTAGTACATTTTGCATATTTTCAATAATATAATACAAAAAGGGTGGAATGAGGCCCTTTTTGTCAAGCTTAAAGGACCCATAAAGAATTGAACAAATGATACTACCTCCTTTTGTACGAGTCCAAACATGTACAGAGTAAACTCTTTGTCCTCACAGGATTTTAATTCACTTACTAGCAATTTCAGAATGGAAATGACTCAAAATAAGATTTGTCGTTAGGCTCAGTCTTGGCTCTGGACAATCCATTATCTGCTTGTACTCGTTGGTTTATGTGTGAGGCCGGAGAGTTTCTGAACCCTGCGAATCCAAAACTCCCGGGGCTCCTTAGAATCTCCAGGGTGTATGGCGCTTGCCTTTTAGCTGTTAATAACCTTGAATTGTCAAGGGAATTTGGGTAATTTGTGGCGAGGTTCAGATTATTAATCCTTGCCGTAGGCCTTAGAGCTGAAGCAGCAATATAGCTGCTACCATTTCTGGCAGGTTTGTTCACCGGATGGCAGCTACTGCCACGAGCTGCTGGAACATCATGGTTGTGCTTCCCTTCATAGGTGGTGATCACTGCCCTTAGGTCCTGGGATGCCCGCTCCACATGCTTCCTTACTGGACAACCCACGCACGTACATTTGTAATAGCTCCTACATATGAGAAATAATAATAATAATAATAATAATAATAATAATAATAATAAATGTACAGATTCAGAAATCAAGTTTACATCAAACAATGCTCATCTATGATTAGAGTTTTTGCTATGCAATATTTAAGGTCAAGTTTGTCTGTACCTATAAATAAAGGGGGGGGGGGGGTGTAATAATGGATGGAATTACATATACCATGAGATTATTATCTATACTATGTTTGGTTAGAACTGGATAAGAAACGAAATGCGGGAGAAAAAATGTGAACCATTGGATGTAGAGGAAGATTATCCTAGATGTCATGATGCACCATCCCACGTGAGGCTTGGAATGAAATATCACCAATTTTGATTTGGGGTTGTGGGCAGAGGACAAGCAATTTTGTGGAATGGCATATCCATATACAAGAAAAAAAGAGATATTCAGAACTGTGCGAACTATCGCGGGATTAAATTGATGAGCCATACGATAGAATTATGGGTGATAGTTATTGAGAGAAAACTAAGAAGGATAACAAACGTTTCAGAGAATCAATTTGGTTTTATGCCTGGAAGATCAACTATGGAGACTATCTTTCTCCTGAGAATGTTAATAGAACAGTATAGAGAATGTTAAAAAGATTTATATATGATATTCATTGATTTGAAGAAGGCCTATGACCGGGTTCCTAGGGAGATTCTATAGAGAGTATTGAGACAGAAAAGAGTATGTGCTGCATATATTGAGGCAATATAGAATATGTATGATAGAACCGTGACATCTATACGGATGATTGACAAAGAGATTAAAGAATTTCCTGTTACGATTGATCTACGCCAAGGCTCAGCGTAAGCTTGTACTTGTTTGCTCTTGTTATAAATGAGATTACAAGACATATTTAAGATGAGATACTGTGGTATATGCTATTTGTAGATGACATTGTTTTAGTAGATCAGACGAGAGAATGAGTGAACGCCAAGTTAGAATTGTGGCACGAAACGCTAGAGACAAAAGGGTTTAAATTAAGTCGATGCAAGATGAAATATATTGAATGCAAGTTTAGTCAAAGTAAGACAACTGACAGTATAAAGTAAGTTTGGGTACACAAAAGATTATAGAGAAAGAAAACTTTAGGTACCTTGGATCTATGATGCAATAGGATGTAGGGATTAATGTTAATGTAACTCATAGGATTCAAGCCGAGTGGACCAAATGGAGAAGTGTTTCGGGAGTCTTGTGTGATCGAAAAATCTCCTTCAATGTGAAAGGAAGGTATTAAAGATGGCGGTAAGACCAGCTTTATTATATGGATCGAAATGTTGGACAATAAAGTATAATCATGTTCAAAAGATAGTAGTTGCGGAGATGAGAATGTTAGGATAGATGTGCGGGATCACAAGGAGAAATAGAATTAAGAACAAGAAGATTAGGAGCAAAATAAGAATAGTACCGATTGAAGATAAAATAAGAGAAAATCGATTAAAATAGTTTGATTATGTTAGAAGATATCCAACATATGCACCCGTTCAAAGTTGTGAAAGTTAGGAGATTACCAGAAGTGGGAGAGGGAGAGAAAGACTCAAGAGAAGTTGGAAAAAAACTATTAAACATGATATTATCTACATGGATCTAATGGGAGATATGGTCGTAAACAGATTTGATTAACGTCGTCAAATCTATAGAGTTGACACCATCTAGTAAGAAAAACCTTGGTTTGGTTTGGCATATCCCACCCCATTTTTGTACGTCAAAAGAGGGATGTGTGGATTCTGCGGGATTGCAAGTCCAACTGTCTCCTTACATTGGCAAACAAATTTAGCCTCAATAAACCTTTGGCATGTTAATAAAAGATACACAGATTGCTTACCTAGGATTAGGATTGCCCTTGACTACTTTCTGTCCATATTTCCTCCATCGATACCCATCATCAAGAATATCTGTATCACTAGTAGTTTGAACAACAATTCTAGGTTCTTGAACAGTTTTACTTCCACAAGCTGATAAAATCACATCTTCATCTTCTCCCTTCCTGCAGACAAGAACAATATATACACTTTTTAGATTTGATTGGGATAAGGCATTCAAGGATTCAAATCAATGAATACTGGAACTTACCATCTTTTGGCCTCAGGTACGTTTTCAATATAATCATCTGATTTATGCATCGAAGAGCCTTGATCAAAGTCTTCGTCACTAAAGGAAACTGAGGAATTCTCTGGGGTTGCCAGAGATTCCATTTGTCTATTTCCCGGTAAGGTGTTTGAAGTAGGTTGAATTGATTGGGAAGATGATCTTCTAGTAGATTGAGGCTTGGGATGGTTGTGGGTTCCCTTGTATACGATTTCAGTTATGTGTCCGTCCAAAGTTCTCTCAACTTTTTTCTTGGTTGGACAATTCGGATGTGTACATTTGTAGTAACTACGCGGATTTTCACTTCCTTTCACTGGTTTTTGTCCATATTTTTTCCATTTATATCCATCTTCTGATCTTTGCTCTCTAAAATACTGGGAGGGTTGCGTGTAATGGACATGGCTGGATTGAGGAGCACTGTAATTCTGCAAGTTTGTTTGCACTGTGGAGATTTCTGGGGAGAAGCTCTGAATTGCTCTAAATTCTGAATTTGCCTCTGATGGCTGCTTATTCATCCTCCAACCTACTTGATCTCTTTTGAATGTATCTTCCTGTTCAAGTGGAACCAAAAATAAAATCTCGAGCAAATATTCACACAGCTATAAACTCTCTCTCTCTCTCGAGTCTTGGATATGGGGTTTCCAATTGGTAAATGCCTTCTAATAGCATTTTCCTTTTTTCCCTTTTATTATTATTATTATTATTATACTAATGGTATCACCTCACCACCTTTTGGTGGTACTAATCTCAGGATTGGCTTGTGAAGAAAAAAAACTAAGCTCTCTTTTCTTTTTTTTTTTTTTTTGTGATTGAAAGAAGTAAAAAACTAATATTTAATCTTTTTATATTTTTATTTATTTGACATTTTTCTCATTCATGGTTTAAAAGAAGTTTAAAATATTTAAAAGATAATTTTAATCATCATTTTAGAAAAGCTAAGTAGCTTGAAGTTGAATTTTTTAACTTTTCATCTCAATTGGAGTCTTAAGAGCTCAATCCACTCTACCAGTTAGAGATTATTATTTGTTCAGTTCTATGATTTTATTCAAACTATTTGAATTATTTTGATGCCTTAATATGAGGAATCAAATTATCTGAGATGGTGTAGGCAACCAAGCCTAAATAATTCAGTTCGTTTTAGTTATAACTAAATTAATTGAAGTCATATACACACATAAATATCTATTTTAATTTTGTCTTTACAAATTTATTATTAAGTATTAACCGATTAATTTCTAATTTTGTGTTTATACAAACTTATAATTATCATACTTATTTATATGCAGTGTATATATATATCCAATTCGATTTTCAATTCCACAAATACAAGAATCAAAACCAAACTAAAATATAATATGAATCTTAAAAAATAACTGAAGTGTTATGCTGAACCGCCTGCCGGGGGGGTGGCATTGCTAATTTTGCAAATTGCATATTTAGCCTCTCTTTATTTCCGATCGTCTCTTAACAACTTAAACAACTTTACTTAATTCAAATTCAAACCGGCTTTATATTATTATTAGGGATAGTTCGTGCCTGAAGGCACGGCCGTTCAGTCCAACCCCTCCCTCCCCTCTTTGCCACAGTCTCCTTCCTATCTCTACTCTCTCTGTTAATTGGGACAAATATCATATCAATGTGAGTAAATTTATAATATAGATATTTAACAAGAAAAACATACCACCGGAATTGCACTTGCAGAAGCTTGAAACATGGATGATGACGATGTAACAGGCCTTGTTTGGGGAATCCGAAAAGAGAAATCATTATAGTTTCTCTCCTCCTTCAAGTCTAGACCCTCAAAAGTCCCTCTAGTTGGAGGAGAAAGAATCTACAAGAGAACATACATAGCAAAACAAACAAACCCCATTAACAAACACAATACCAAACTCACAAAAGATAAATTATTAACATATGTTTATGATTTTATATAAATGAAAAACACCGGGAGACTATTAAAAGCTGTCCAAAGAGCCATGACTCACATTAGAAGTAGAGAGGAGAGAGGGGGAATCGAAGAGCGCAGTTGGGCTTAAACCAGGTGGGATAGCAAAAACAGAAGAATAAGCAAGAGGAGTAGTAAAGGCAGGACGGGAAGGTGGCGGAAATGAGTTGAAATTTGGAATTTCAATCTCACCTCTGAGTGCTGTAGTCCTCTCTTGGTATCGGCCATGCATTGACTCATTGAAAGCAAGAAGATCAGCAAAAGGAGTACTCATGAATTGAGTTGAGAAAGTAAAGTTGGGTTCCTGAGAAGAAACATAACCGTTCAAATTGTCACCTGAAGAGGCCATATTTGAGATGAACGGAGAAAGAGTTTTTAGGAAACGGAAGTTAAAAGGGAAGTTGGAAAAAGAGGGCGAAAGGGGATAAAAGTGAATAGGAGAGAATTTTGATGTGTCTGATTTATGTTTTGATTGGAATTAAGGTATCCTCAAATGGATTTTTCCGAGAAACTAAAGGAAGCTTGAACGTTGGAAAAAAAAAAAGGAAAAACAAAACAAAAAACCCTTCTGGGGTCAAATTTTGTGGGGCTTGACTGATTCTTGGCGGCTGAATCAGATGAGAATAGATCAAACAAGTTACGTAGGACTTGCAGTGCCACAGCTGACTAGTATGTTAGACACGTGTTAAGAAATCTAGCGTTTTTTCTGAGTAGAGAGATAATTTGGATGAGGTGGCAAGCAACTCGACTTGAAGTATAATTTTTTATAATTGCCGTGAGTCTCCTGTGTGAAAAATCACATGCCTAAAATGATTTGATCGAATCAAAATTGTTAACCATAGTAATTTTGGATTCCCCTCCTACAAGAGGCGGGACCATGTGACGGCTTCCGCGGATTATAGTTCGCATAAAATTTTGGTTTAAATTTTTTAATAAAAAAATATATAATATTTTAGTTTAATTATTTATTGCTTAATTTAGGATCCGTTTGACGTAAAAAAATTTGCTAAAACCCTTTGAAATTCTCTGTTACACTTTTACATTTCTTTTCCTTCCTAAATTAAAAAAAAAAGTGAAACATCTTTTAAAAAAATAACATAACTAGAATTCTGTTAATCAAATGGGTAAAACTTTTTTGGGGATATCAACATGAACTCCTAAACTATCAAATGACACCCACTTTACCAATTTTTTGTATAGTTTTTGTATACCGATCCAATGGAAAGTACCAAACCGTTCCGACGGTTTCCCCACTGTTCCATTCAATCCATATGGCTGATGCAAAAATAAAAAAAATTTAATCAAAACTATTCCGATGGAACCAAAAAATCGTTCCGACGGTTTTTCTCTCCAAAAAGTTGATACAAAAATAAAAAAGTTTCACTATTTATATTTGAAAAACGTGGTTTGATGGTTACGCACCAAACGTCAAAAAGTTTCTCAAATCATATTTTACGCCCTTTTTGGTTGTTTTTCGCCGCTCCAAATGGGCCATTAATATACAATCAAAGTAATAATTTAGTCTAATTATCTATTGTCTAATTTAATATTCAGTTAAAATTCACTTAAATATTTAACTCACTGTACGAATAATTTCTAATCTAATTCAATATTTAATCATAACTCAATTTAATATATTTATAACCTAGAGCCAAAAATTTTTTACCTTTACTTTTGCTTCTTATCCATTAATATAAAACGTAGTAAAAATTTCATGTAACTTTTGTCGTCCAGTGCAATAACATCCTTAATTTAACTCGTCACTCATAATAGTGATGACAAACATTAATCCATGGATATATAGAAATTAATTATAATATGTGCCAATATACTTTCTTATGGACAGTGCCTGTTGGATCCAACATCGCACTTAGAGCTATTCAGTCTGGCTCCTGAATTCTTTCCTAAGCTGATCCGATTGAGGTCATCACGGTTTTCACGAGTCTGTTCTCTAATTGCTAGAGTTACACCACTTAAGGAGTCTGTCACCTGGACTTTTATTTTCACTTCTAATATTCACAAATAAATATTCATCACAATTTCAATAAATTCAAAACAAACACAAGTGTTCAAACAATTTTTCCTTATGCCTAATAGTGTAAACATGTAATCTCTATTAAAATAATAGAATTTTTCATAAAGTATGATTCCGAAAAATTTAACTTCAAAAGCCTTTATGCATGAATAATTTATAAAATTAATATTAACAAGCCAAACCACTCACCTAGAGTCCAAAGATATAATTGTAAAAATAAACCAAGCTAATTCCTCACAATCCTTTATTTTCTTCTTTCCTTCAAGTGCAGCCTTCTATCCTTCTCTTCTTGCTCTCTCTCTATCTCTTTATCTCTTTTCTTAATTAGGATAATAAGAAACCCTAGATGACACACCCTATTTATATATATAATCCTTTTGATCGTATACTATTATGTCTATTGAGTTATGGTGGACCTCTAATCATAATTTAATAACACTAATCTCCTTAAAATCTAACGGTTCACATTAACCCAACAATTAATAATTCAAAATTTTAATATCTTTTGAATAAATTCAGCTAATTGAAATTTAAAAAAATATAACACTTAATTAAAATAATTAATTAATAATCAATCAATTAAAAGTTTTATTTCTAGGTTATGAAATTCTCCCCCAATTAAAAAAGTTTCGTTCTCAAAACTTACCTCAAGTATTATGGGAATAGATTTGGATATTTCTCTATCATTTCATTCTCACATTCCCATGTTGCCTCTTCAATTGTATGGTTGTGCCATCAGACTTTGACAAACCGAATTACTTTATTATGTAATACATTCTCTATAGTATTCAAAATCTATACAGGTAATTCCTCGTATGATAAATCATCCCCTGATCTGTAGTTGCTCATAATCAATCACATGGTTTGGACTATGCACATACTTTCTGAGTATCGATACATGAAAAACATTATGTACTCTGACCAACTTAGGTGGTAAAGCTACTCGATACGCCAATGCTCCAATCATTTCTAAAATCTCAAATGGTCCAATGAAACGTGGACTCAACTTTCCTTTCTTCCCAAATCTAATTACCTCTTTCCAAGGTGATACTTTTAGAAATACTTTCTCACCAACCTGAAACTCCAAATCTCTTCTTCTCTTATCAGCATAACTTTTCTGATGACTCTGTGCAGTTAGAAGGTTTTGGTGAATAGCAACAATCTTTTGAGTTGCATCCTCTACCAAATCAGGACCCAAAAGTTGTCTTTCCTCAACTTCAAACCAACACACTGATGATCTACACTTCCTACCATACAAAGCTTCATAGGTGCCACTCCCAAGCTTGAACAGTAACTATTATTAGCAACTATTATTATAAGCAAACTCTACCAAGGGCAATTGCTCATCTCAATTACCTTTCCACTTTAATACACAGGATCTCATCATATCTTCCAATATCTCAATGGTCATCTCTGATTGCCCATCAGTTTGTGGATGGTAAACTGAACTAAAACTCAATTGCGTCCCTAAAGATGCTTGCAAACTACTCCAAAACTTAGATAAAAAAATGTGGATCACGGTCTGACACAATGGACACGGGTGCACCATGCAATCTGACTATATATAACTGAGCCAATTTATCTAGTGAGAAAGTCATCTTAATGGAAATAAAGTGTGCAGACTTAGTTAATCTGTCCATTATCGCCCACACTGCATCATGTCCAGTACGAGTCTGAGATAACCCAGAAACAAAATCCATGGTGATCTGTTCACACTTCCACTCTTGTATTGATCATGGCTGAAGTTTCCCTGCTAGTCTTTGGTGCTTAACTTTTACTTGCTGACATGTAAGGCACTGTATTACATACTCTGCAATATATTTCTTCACACCACTCCACCAAAAGTGCTTGCACAAGTCTCTATACATCTTAGTACTACCTAGATGGATACTATACCTTTTATTATGAGCCTCAAATAAAATATCTTTCCTCAAATTATCTACAAGAGGAACACATAGTCGACCATTGAATCTAAGCACTCCATCTGCAACAATTGTGAGCTCTGAGACATTTCTTTTTTTTCCAATTCTTCCTTAATCCTCTGACATTGAGGGTCATTCAACTGTGTAACTTTAACCCTGTCTAGTAAAGTGAGTCTAATTGTTAACTGATTACAAAGTGCGAACTCTTATTGTCCAACAACTTCCAAGTTCAAACTCTTCAATTCTTTCAACAAACATGGTTGAGTAGTGAGCATTGCCAAAGTCCCATTTGAAGATTTCCCACTCAAAGCATCTGTCACTACATTTGCCTTCCCGGGATGATACATAATACTAACATCATAATCTTTAGGCAATTCCAACCATCTCATTTGCCTTAAGTTAAGCTTCTTCTGCGTGAAGATAAATTTTAAACTTTTATGATCGGTGTAGATCTCACACGGTTCTCCATACAAATTATGTTTCCATATTTTTAGTGCAAACACAACTGCAGCTAACTCCAAATTATAAGTAGGATAATTCTTTTCGTGTGGCTTTAACTGACAAGAAGCATATGCCATTACCTTCCTCTGTTGCATAAGAACACAACCCAAACCCTGGTGTGATACATCACTGTAAATCACAAAACCACCACATTTCTTTGGCAGCGTAAGGATAAGTATGGATACTAATATTTGCTTAAACTCTTGGAAGCAACTCTCACATTATTGAGTCCAATCAAATTTCACACCATTTTTAGTAAGAGTAGTGTGTGAGAGTGCAATACAAGAAAATCCTTCCACAAACCTCCTATAATATCTTGCTAAACCCAAGAAATTATGCGCCTTTGAGACTGTCGTAAGACTTGGCCACTCCATTATTGCCTCTACTTTCTGACGATCTACAAAGACTCCCTCTTTACTAACGACATGCCCTAAGAAGGATATGCTATCAAGCTAAAACTCACACTTCTTGAATTTAGCATATAACTTATTTTCTCTAAGGATCTGTAAAATTATCCTCGAATGTTCCTTATGTTCTTCTTTACTCATCGAGTAAACTAGGATGTCGTCAATAAATACCACAACAAAGTGATCCAACTGGGGCTTGAAAACCTGATTCATCATGTCCATAAAAGCTGCAGATGCGTTGGTAAGGCCAAATGGCATAACTAGGAACTCGTAGTGCCCATACCTTGTCCTAAAAGCAGTCTTAGGAACATCTCATTCTCTTATCTTCAATTGGTGATAACTTGATCTCAAATCAATTTTAGAAAACACCTGGGCTCCTTGTAGTTGATCAAACAAATCATCAATACGTGGTAATGGGTACCTATTCTTGATGGTAACTTTATTTAACTCTCTATAATCAATGCACAATCTCATAAAACCATCTTTCTTCTTCACAAACAAGACTGGTACTCCCCATGGTGAAATACTAGGCCTTATGAACCCCTTATCCAGAAAGTCTTGTAATTGAGCCTGTAGCTCCCTTAACTCAACATGTGCTATTCTATATGGTGCCTTAGAGATAGGAGTTGTGCCAGGCAATAGATCAATATTAAACTCAATATCATGATTTGGGGGTAAACCAGTTAGATCTTCTGGAACAACGTCAGCAAACTATTCACTATAGGTAACTCCTCCAGCCTCTTATCTTGCTTCTCCTCCCCAATTACGTAGGCTAGGTATCCATCACAACCATTTTCTAACAACATATTTGCTTGTATAGCATAAATAAAACCAAACAACTAAGTATTTCTATCCCTTTGAAAATAAAATTCAGATTGTCCTGGTATTGAAAATGTTACTCTTTTCTGACGACAATCAACAGTAGCATAATTAGAAGTCAACCAATCCATTCCCAGAATAACATCAAAGTCGTGCATATCTAAAAAGATTAAGTCCACTAACAAAACTCTATCATCTATCTGAACCCCACAGGATCGACAAATAGTATCCAACAAAACAATATCACCCACAGGAGTAGAAATAACAAAACCCACATCCAAATGTTCAAGTGCAACAGGCAAGTTATACAAAAATTTAAGAGAAGCAAAAGAATGTGTAGATCCTGAATCTATTAACACCCTTGTAGGTACAGACGAACCAAAAAGTATACCTTGCACCACTGATGGTGATGCTTCTGCCTCCTTCTGAGTAAGTGCATAAACACGTGCAGGAGTCGCTTGCCTCTGATTCTGTCCCTGAGTATAACTTTGGTTATCACTCTGCGTAATAAACAGCTGATCTTATGATGATTGCTGAGTTTACTGTCTTGTGATATTTGGAGCTCTATGTTTACTCTTAACATGTCCATCTTTCCCATAATTGTAACATTTTTTAGGTGTACCATCACAAAAATTGCCAAATGGATGCTGCCTGTCACACCTTATACATGGTCGTGCCTACTGTCTATTATTTCCATCTGTCTGTGCTTGAGTGTTCCTTTTCTTCTGAAAGTTACCACCCCCACTGCTTTGACCTCGACTATTTTATTCCATTGACCTGTTATTAGACTGTGGTTTTTCTTTCTTAGCATCCTCCAAGAATTCTTTAACCAGATATGCCCTGGTCACAAGCTTTGCCAAAGTCTTCGACTGGAGTACTGTAACCCTACTACGAATGGATGGCCGCAGTCCCTTCTCAAACATCAACACCTTGTTACTTTCGTTATCTACTTGCGTAGAATACTTTGACAACTCTACAAACTTGCATTTATACTCAGCCACGGTCATGCTACCTTGCTCCGGAAAGAGAAATTCCAACTACTTCTGTCTCTTAATTGCTATAGGAATAAACTTATCATTAAATATCCTAAGAAAAGTATTCCAGTTCAGTTCATTCTCTCTTCTCTGATATTGGCGTTCCACCATATCCCACCAATCCTTCGTAGGTCCTTCTAAAATGTATGTTGCCATGGAAACTTTTTGTTTATCAGTACATTCTAACCGTGTAAATATTTTTTTTATACGTCTTACCCTTTTTCAACGTCTGCTGGATTAGCTTTTCCATCAAACTTTGGAGGTGTCTTTAATAACTTATCAAACACAGATACTTTATGAAAGCTCATGGGCCTCACTCCAGTGGTGCCTCATGCTGACCCAATTCCCTCTGCATATTTTGTTGTCTTCCAATAGTAGCAGCTGGGGTAGGAGCTGGAGCTGAAATAGGAACAGGAGCAGGTGCGATTAGGGGAGTTACATTACTAGCATTACGTGTTGGATTCGCACCTCCTGCACTAGCGTATCTACTATTGGTTCGTCTACCATTACGTGTTGTCATTTTTTCCAAAGCAAATAATAATAATAAAATATTAAAATAATATTATACTGGCAAAACCACTTTAAATTCACGTTCCTAAGGACTATGGAATCGGGCCTTTACTAATTTTCTAAAAAACACCATAAACATATGCTTTGATACCAAAAAATGTCACACCCTATTTAAGGATGTAACCGGCAGAATACCTCAAGCCTTAGCCCACTGAGCACGAAAGCCTGATCCTCAATCTAGGATCGACAAAAGAAACCTCAACAATAAAATAACCTCTTTATTTAAAATCAAAGTAACTAGAGCAAATGTTCTACTAACGTCCTAAATTCAAAACAACTAGATATCAATAATTTAAAATATTCTAATTTATCTAAACTCTAGTCCAACTAAACCAAACCAAACCAAGCCTTTTCCCACTAGGTGGGGTCAGCAGTCCAACTACTTAAATAAAATTCATAAAATAATTATAAGGCTTTTCTTAAGAGGCCATCACTCCAAGTCCCATCTGCTAGAGTTCATGACTAATTTTCTCCATGCTCATCTAAAAAATGTTAAAAGGAGAAGTGAGCTAAAAGCTTAGTGAATAGATTGACAAGCAAAAAATAATATATATATCCATTTGAAAATAATAAATTTTCAAATAAATAATTTAATCCAGAAAAATTTCCAAGTAAAAATGTCCACGCATAAATAATAATAATTTCAGAATCTACATGTTAGAGTGCAATAACATCCTTAATTCAACCCGTCACTCACAATAGTGATGACAAACATTAATCCGTGGATATATGAAAATTAACTATAACACGTGCCAATATATTTTCTCATGGGCAGTGCCCGTTGGATCCAATATCGCAATTAGAGTCATTCAGTCTGGCTCCTGAGTTCTTCCCTAAGCCGATACGATTGAGGTCACCATAGTTTTCACGAGTCTGTTCCCTTGTTGCCAGAGTCACACCACTTAAAGAGCTTGTCTCTTGGATTTTTATTTTCGATTCTAATATTCACAAATAAATATCCATCAGAATTCCAATAAATTCAAAACGAACGCAAGTGTTCAAATAATTTTTTTTTATGTCCAATAGCATAAAACATATAATCTCTATTAAAATAATAGATTTTTTCATAAAGAATGCTTCCGAAAAATTTAATCTCAAAAGCCTTTATGCATGGAATAATTTATAAAATCAATACTAGCAAGCCAAACCGCTCACCGAGAGTCCAAAGATGTAAGTGTAAAAATAAAAATAAACCAAGCTAATCATCCTTTATATTCTTCTTTCCTTCACGCGCAGCCTTCTTTGTTTCTCCTCTCTCTTTATCTTTCTTTTTAATTAGGACAATAAGAAACCCTAGATGACACACCCTATTTATATATATATATATTCCTTTTGATCGTATACTATCACGTCTTTTGAGTTATGGTGTACCTCCATCACAATTCAATAACACTAATTCCCTTAAAATCTAACGGTCCACATTCACCCAACAATTAATAATTTAAATTTTAAATATTTCTTAAATAAATTCAGCTAATTGAAATTTAAAAAAATATAACACTTGATTAAAATAATTAATTAATAATAAATCAATTAAAAATTTTATTTCTAGGTTATAACATAAATTGTCCCTATTTTTGTTTAATATTAGATGGTAAAGTGACTATTGAAATATTTGATGTTAAGGGTCAAATAATTCTCTAATTAATATTTTAAAAAATTGGAGTCAAATAATACTATCACTAATATTTAAAAAAAAATTTAAAGTCTACATGAAATTTGCTTTATTTTTAATGGTAGTAGTGATGAAATTTAATTTCTAGATCATTCATTTGGAACTAATATCTACTGTTGCCCCAAGCAATGGGTTATTTATATTTTATAATTAAGTAGCTCACGAGAAATGAACCATTTAATTGACAATAAATTCACAAGTACTTTAATTTATCATATAACTAAAATGGTCCAATGAGATTGTTTTTTCCCGCTTGAGGCAGGTAAATCTTATATTCCAATTGCAGCAAGCTTTTGGAGGATATTAAGGTAATTGTAACATTTGATTCGGCCACCGAAACAGAACTAGGTTGACAAAAGCACAACCAGGTTGTTTTCATAATTCTAGATTTACAAGAATCTTCGTCTACATCTCCATCTTTCTTGGAAAATAAAATAAAATAATAATAATAATAATAATAATAATAATAATAATAATAATAATAATAATAATAAAAAAGAGAAACAGCGTTGGAAAAAAAAGTAAAATCTAATAGACATATCTGCGCATGTAAATTTGTCAAAGACTAATCTTAATTTTTTATTTAAAAACAAAACAAGAACTCAAATATTCACAAATAACCTCTGCGTATCATTTTTTTTTTTTAATTAAGTCAATAGTAGATTGTTTAAGAATAATTTAAAGATCTTATCGAATTGTTTAAGAATAACGTAATGACGGTTTTACCCATAAGAATCTACCATCTACACCGTGGCTATTTCGATTTGTAACATGGGTTGATGCTAAAAGCAAATAAGGATTACTCTGAATTCGCATGGATGAGAGCAATTGGCGCACTTTATTAACAAATTATTAAGTACAAATGGGAAATTGTGCAGTTTCTAAAATATATATATATATTATTTATATTAGATAAACGGGTGCCGCCAAGGGTGTTATAGCCATTTGATTAATTTTACCATCAATTTATTTCCACACTACCACATCCAACCAAGCATGGCATATCCAATTCCACCCTATCCCCCCCCCCCCCCCCCCCCCGGGGGTAGGCTCCTTTCACCCCTCTACCCCCACCAACCAATCATAACTTAACCCTTTAAAAAGTTAAATTATCAACAACTGCTGCAAATGCTTCTCTGCTTAACTTGAACACAAATATCAAATAGTTGCCCTAACCAAAAGCAATTTATATTATAAAAATTGGTCAACATGAAATTAAACAAGCCATTCCAAAGGGATTAGATTCAGACAAAAAATATGAACTACACATAGCCTTTGACAAATATGATTCTTCTCACAAATACTTTTTCATGACATTCTTGGTCACCTCAATGCACAGCAATGCGTTTAGCTCTTGTTCAGGAGAGCAGCCGGAGTTATTATTTCATCGGAAAGCGCTCCAGTGGGATCCTCACGGACAGAGAGATATTACAGTCAGTTTGATAATGATCGAGTGATATTGCTTCGTCGACCCGAACCAAGGAATCCCTTAGATATGATGCAAAATTGAATAATTATGGGAGGAACCCTTAATTTCCATTACGGTTGAGCATCAAAGAGGGAACTGGGAACTTCAACAAATTCAGTATATCTCTTCTAACTGAAGCTTCCAGCACCTTGAGTCTAATTCAGCCTACCAATCGTGCAGAAATAATCTTAATTAATAACATTGAGACAGCTATGAAATTTAGGATTCACTAGAAATCCTATGGGAAACAAAAAATGATGACAAAAATATTTAGGTGGATAACGTGGAACAATGAGAAGGCATACCTGAAACATTTTATCTCTCCATTGGAAAACACAGCCCCGGGCTTCTAAGTGTTTCAAAAGAGGTTGTGGCAGCAATGATTTAAAAGATGTGTGAAGCTTCACTTTTGTAAGCCCTCCAAATGCCAACAGTGAAGCTGCAAGTCCACCAGGAGTCAAGCGCTTTAAGTGCAAGATAGTTATGCTTTGTAAGCAGCTGATGCTGGCAAGAGACATGAGCCCCACATCCGTCACTGAGCTGTATGACAAATTTATCTGCGTGAAAATGGAAACTTCCCTTAGATGATGCAATGTCCCCTTTCACACACACACAGACAGAGAGAGAGAGAGAGAAGGGGGGGGGGGAATAGTACCTGTCTGAGGTTTTGAGAGAAGTGAGCAAGTGGAATCAATCCAGCATCATCAATGTTGTAGCATTTCTTTATGTCTAGCTTGGTGAGTTGCTTACATCCCACAGCAACAGCCGCAAGACCTAAAGATGTAACAAGTGGACATCCTCGGCTTTCAAGTGTGTTCAACTTCGAACATTTTGACAATGATATGAAGGAACTGTCAGTAATATCACTGCAATAGGCTATATTAATCATCTCAAGGTCAGGACAACCACGAGCAATTGCCAGGATGCCCAAGTCTGTTATTCCTGCCGACCTGAGCAAAAGAGCCATTTTCAAATAATTACTAAAGAACAGTGGGAATGAAGAAAGAAAAAGGAAAAGAAGTTGTGACACTAAGAAAGACAATTTGAAGCAATAATGAACCTATTAAACTCTCTCAAGTATCATTGTAATAGGAAATCCTCAAAATCACAAAATAACATAAAAAGCGTCTAAAAGAAGCCCACTTTAGTGGAACGTAAAAGAAAAAAGATTAATTGCTCAAGTCAAAGCCTGAAAGGTTGTATCTCAGTCCGTCCACATGGGTGAGGCCCATCCTGTTAAGTAAATGAGTGCTAAGCCTCTCTCCTAAATAATAATTCAATTTAGAAAAAGAAAACCGTGGCAATTCGATAGATTCTAAAATTTATCCATAGTAGACAAACCAACAGAATGCAATTAAGTTTTAAAGTTCATATTTCACATAGCACTGTGGCTCCATTTGCTCAAATAACCAAGGATCTTAACCCCTATACAAATTGAAGTTCAAAGTTCAAGACTCAAACCTGTACAAATCAAGCTCTAGGAGTTTCGAGCAGCCCATGCCAACATGGGTAAGCCCTTCATCAGTTATGTTAAGGCAGATTCCTAGTTTTAAGCTGGAGAGTTTGGAACATCTTGAGATGGACTTCAGACCTATTTATGCAAATAGTATGAGTAAACAGAAAAATACTTCAAATTATGTCACTATGAACTACAGCAGCAAAAAAGGGTAGACCTTCGTCATCAATTTCATTATCTGTGAGATCGAGCTCTTCAAGAAGACAACACTGCTTTCCAATCAGCACAAAAGCTTCTTTTGGTACCAGGGTACATGACTCCATTCTGAGGGATGTGAGGGAGGTGCATGAGTTTGCCATGCGGGCAATTGAAAATTGGGTTATTTTGCGGCAACATGTGATGTCTAGCTTCTTCAAGTCTCTGTGTTTTGTTACTAGGGAGGAAAGACCTTCATCGGTCACTCCCAAGCATTTACTTAAGCTTATTTCCCTCAGTGATGCACACCAATTTCCAATGGCCTTCAATCCAGAACATGTAACTAGGCAACCATCCAGCTTGATTGATTGCAATGAGGAAAGCTTTTGCAAGCTATCAGCAAGAGCAACAGTAACCTGAACCATCATCAAGTTGTAAAAAATGAGGCCCAAATTTAAAAAGGGGGGAAAAAAAAAAAAAAAAAAAAAAGGAAAAGCACTTTCATTTCTGAATGCAAAGGAGTTAAAATACTTACAGGAAAGCCATATGCTAATATAAGTTGCCGGAGACCTCCACTGTGGCTTGTAAGTGAGGACAAGCCCACGTGGCTAATATTGTGACAACTTGACAAGTCGAGTGTCTGTTAAGACAACATAATCTTTTCCATTAGTGATCAAACAGTTATTTTTGAAGGAACAGAAATAAATTAAAGATTAATTAGTTAAAATTTTGGATAGCATCCGCATCTAAGTTGTTTAATGTAAGAAAGAGGGATATTGCAAGTGTACATCATAAATTCAATTATTACCCCATTGACAGTATTAATAGGTACCTGTAGTGACTTGCACCCTTGTTTGAGGACTGTAAGGCTGTCATCATCAACACCAAAACATCCCTCCATGATCAAATCTTCAAGATGTCGTAATTTCAAGATTGACGGTAAGCATTTGTGTGTGATCTGTGTAACAAGGAAACAGTGAAAAAAGGATCAAAACAAGTTTAACACCGTACAGAGACATACAAACAAACTGCAGCTTCAACATGGAGAGGAACCACTGATGTTTAGGTTGTGAAAAACAATTTGGTCGATTAGGGAGGAGCATGATATTCACCATCCCCCCCCTCCTCTTTTTATAATTATTATTTGCTCCATGTAAAACTCTAAGACGAAGTAAAAATTTCGCATACTAATCCAGATTAACATCTATTAAGAATAATGAATTAAAATCAAAAGATGCAGTAGTAGTAGTAGTAGTATGTTGTTGTTGTTGTTGGTTGTTGTTGTTGTTGTTGTTATTTTTATTTTCATTTTGATAGGAAGAATTTCAGTAGTTAGTAATATTTGCATATAAAAATCAAGACACCATCAATGCCTCACTCACTGCACAAAGCTGCAAATACCCAAATAAGAACTACATAATTTCAAACATGACATACAGTTACCAATCAGGAATAAGGAAAATAATATAGCTTCTCAACCAATGAAACAGACCTTAAAAAAAGTAACCAATTTGAAAACCATAACTTGATTAAAGGAAAATGAAATAACTAATATTTAACTATACACCCGAAAAAAGAAAAAAGAAAAAAAGAGAACAGTTGAAAGCATGCTGGATTCAAACCAACGAATGAAAAATTATGAAGTTTAGACGAACAATGACAGAGAAATTTAATTAAGGAGGGGAAAATTTTCAATTACCGGCAAGTAAGAGAGATCCAAACTTCGAATTTCCTTGCACTTGACAGCAATCAAATCCACCCCCAAATCACCAACTCCCAAACACCATTTCAAGTTAATCAACCTCAGCTTTCTACACCCAACAGCAATACACCCAATCCCTATATCGGTGACCGATTTGCACCTCGCCAACCACAACTTTTCCAAATTCTTCGCCTCGGAAATCGCCAAGGCCGCCAAATCCCTCAGCTCCGTGGCGTTCGACAGATCAATCTCGACCAAATTCGAACAGTTGATTGCCAAATTCGACAAACCCACATGGGTAAAGAATTTGGATCTCGAAAGATCGATTGACCTCAGCATTTCGTTGCAGACAACCGACACAGCCGAGAGCGAGCTGTCGGTAACCCGAGGACAGAGAGAGAGATCGAGTCGGGACACATACGGGTACCGATTCAGAACCTTGGCTAAATGCTCAAAGCGAAAAGGCTTCAGAGTTTTACGATGCCGAGACTCGATCGCGTAGAACGATTTACAGACGAGTGAGAATGACTTCCTGTCAAGTGGGTTGTCGCCGAGAAAGTCGAGGATTGAGAAGACGATTTCTTCGGCGAGACGATCGAAGTGGTTGAACAAAATAGTTTCATTGCTTAACTTGTGCTTCTTCATTGCTCCAAAGCTCGAAGCTTTACGGATTTGGAGAGGCTAAAGATTGAGTTTCTGGAGGGTTAAACACGTGAAAGTCACTGTGAATCTGTGGTTCTAATAAGATTGGTTTCTCATGGCTATAAACAAACCGGTTTTCAGAGCCGAGGAAAGGGTGTTGGAGGAAAATATTAAGGAGGAGATGGGGGAGGATAAGAGGAAGAGGAAGAGGAAGAGGTGGAGGTGGGGAAGATCCATGGCGGGTTTGGGGAATTTTTGTTGGGTATTATCGGAGGGATGTTGGAGGATTTCGAAGTAACCGTTAACAGAAAACAATGGCTGGGATTGAGCAGTTGCGAACTGATATTGGGGAGTGAGGAAGATGGCTATTCCAATTACAAGCCTACCCCTTTTGGTTTCTTCCGGAACTTTGATAGGGTGATGTCTACTCTCGCTGTAAGGACATAATTACCCTTTTCTGAGCGAAGCAAAACCATCTGCTGAGTTCATTAGGTCCCCTCCTTGCAACCACCCCTCTTTCTACGATTAAAAACAATAAAAAAATATTAGTCACTTGGCCCAAATTTGGTAGCGGATGTTTTATAGTCATCGAATTAGGTTTTAACCTCGCACATCCATCCGTTTCAACTTTCCCCAAAATATACATTTAATTATTATTCTAATTCTCATGATGCTCGTAGTCACTTGATCCAAATTGGGTGATGAATGACATTGAATATATATATATATATATTTCTTATGATAATCGTAAAAAGGTGTTTGATCGATAATAATTGATCAAAAAATATAATAAAAATATAAAAATTTGATATAAAAGTAATTTGTGATAAATTTTAATTAAAAAAATATAAAAAAATTAATAAATTTTACTTTGTTTTGGTTGCCAAACAACCCCAAAATTAAATTTTACCTTCTCATGTCAACTTAAGTTCAAATATTAGTACCACATTTTTTTCCTTCTTTGCATGTAACTTATAATTTTATTAAATGAAATTGATATTTAGAGGGTAATAAACGATTTTTTTAAATGTGATATTTTTTTTAATTATTAAAATTTTTATCGCTTCATTAGAGATAAAAAATAAATACTCATTACTATTTCAGTATATGAACTATACATGTGCTAATAATACATGTGGTAGTGTTAGATCAAAAAAATAATAATTATTACTTCACAATATACAAATTGAAATTACTTCACAATAGTGTGTATACCAAAAAAATATATTCAAATAACGTTTAGTTAAACTTGTTCAAATCAATATTAGTCGGCCATTACATATAAATTAACCAGTCATTGGTCAAATTAGAAGTGTTTTGGTTTTTTTCAGCTTGGTCAACGACCAAATTCATACAAGTAAAAGAAACCCGTTGAGGGGTTAGTGGAGCTGAGGATAGGGGTATTAGGGTCTTTTGGGATGTCAATGGTAGAACCGTACGGGGAGAGGACAGAAAGGATGGAGCGTAAATGGAGAGAGAGAGAGCGGGGGTAGTTTTGGGCATTCGAAAAGTCATTTTCTCCCGGGGGGGTGTTTGGGTGATAAGCAGACCCGGTTCATTCGGTGGAGAAATATGTGAGGAAGGACACATTCAAGTGCGGACAGTACGATCACTTATTTAAAAGTAAACGTCACCACTCAGCGCAAAAGGTGCGGCTGAATTAAAGTTAAGCAATTGGACACATCCGAAAATAGGTTTGAGAAGGGCAAACTATTTGAAAATACAAATCACTCACTCTTAGTTTCTCAACAATGAATATTGGTTACAACCTCTGCAATTCAAGCCTTGCGTGTTTGTTGTGAAATTAATTTTAAGAAAAACTATTTTTTTAGTGGGTTATTAAAAAATTAATTTTTTTGTCTAAGCAAGAAAAAAATTAGTTTTTTAGTAATTATTTTTTGAATTTTTTTATTAATTTGATAATTTTTATCATTTGTGAGTTAAATTAAAAGAAATTTAGGAGGTATTTGGAGACATACTTTTTAGTAAATTTTTTTATTACAAATAGTTAGTTGTAATTTTTGATGTATTTGATGAAGTAAATAACAATTTTTAATAATTTTTATTAACTTTTGAATGTTTGGTAAAATTTTTGATAACTTAGATAATTTTTAGTAATTTTAAGCAACTTTTAACAATCTTTAGCAATTTTTTAATTGAGAAGTTAAAGAAATAAAGCAGAAAAGTGATAAAAATTGTTATTTGACCAAATACCTATGAAGCAAAATTTGGTAATTTTTTACGAAAGTTTTTGCTGCCAAACAATCCCTTAAAATATAAGAAGATGAATTTAAATATTTAAAAAAAATAAAAAAAATAAGCATTCACAAATTGAGAAACTCTCTAGTGTTCCTAAACGGACTTGAAGCATATATCATAAAAGTTTTGTATTAATTAATACAGAGGTTAAAGTGTTAAAAAGTTTAAATTAGGATTTTCGAAGAAATACTATGACTGATTTGAAATTTAGACTATTGACAATAACTTAAGATTAATTATGAAAAAAGAAAAAAGAACGTAAAATAATAAAGAAACATATTTGGCGGTGATAACGTGGGCGATAGCTGTGCCCGGAAAGAAACAATACTTTAGTTTTAAAATGGAAATATATAAATAAGAGATATTATTCCCTTGGATGAGGTGTAGAGTTGCCGTACTTATTATGAAATGGCCTTGCAAGGAGTACCAACCTTACCCTGATAAGAACGGCTCTATTGAGTGAGTAACAGGACAAAAGAATCAGCACCTTTTTCTATTAGAGAGAGAGAGAGATATATATATATAGAGAGAGAGAGAGGGAGAGAAGGAAGGCGGGGACTCATGCAGGCCCTAACTGGAAGATAATTCCAACTCTATGCTGTTGAATTGACGGTAATGGCCTGTTTCTATTGATATTTGATCCTCGTTTGTGAGTCCTCTTTGGCCATTAAAGTTTGGACCACGTGGATGACAGATAATAGGCATCCAACCAAAGATTTGGGCAGACATACACCGTATTTGGACCACTAAATTATGCTCTTTTTTGAAGTTTGATTTCTTTTTCCATCCTCTCCTATGTCTGCCGTTGGAATCACACCAATTTATATTCCACCCCCCGCCCCCTTTTTTTTTTTTTTAAATTATTAATCTAAGAGAATTATTAATATTTGTCAGCCGTATTTGGCCAAACTCAGCCATTACTACGCGTATATTTTACTTGAATTCCAAAAAGAAAATGGGATAGGTTGGTGGAAAAACATATGCTCGACACGTGACGATTTTTTCGAGCATAAATTTTGCGGGTACTCAGGGAAGGTGGTCCCGAGCAGAACAAACGTAAGAGAGGGATCCACTACTTAATTAATTGTATTTAAGTCTTGCTGACTATGGGTAATATGGGGTAACGAACATAGTTCATTAATTACTATTTGGTTACGTTTAATGACACCCCAATTTTACAAGTAGACGTTTTATAACACTCCAATTTTATAAGTAGTAGACAGATAAGACGTTTCTATAGTTTTTAAAGTTCACATCGCACACAATCTTTCCACTTCCCTCACATGCATTTAATGATGAATGACGGATATTTAATGCAAAATGATAGGCATTCAATACCAATTATTTGTCATTAATATATTGTTATCTTTGTCATTAATATTATTTGTCATGAATGACAGGTTTTCCTAATTGGAAAAGCAATCGTGAGATTTCCAATTATTTGTCATTAATATATTGTTATTTTTAGATTATAAATAGGAGACTTAACTCCAAATTCGAGGTACGTTTACTATAGTTCATAAAAACACTGTCAATTCGTTCTGTGACAAACCCAAATAAATTCTGACTTAAGTATCAGAGAGATTATGATCGGAGCCCTCTCCGACCCATTCTTTTGAAATTTTTCTCATTTTCAAGCTTGAACAATCCCATTCTAGTGGATTTGACGAACACATTCGACGATATTTTTTATTGCCGAACAAGATATGTCAATTGTGATCACGTTGTTCCCTTTATCAAATACCAATATACTACATAATTGATTAATTCTCTATTAAAAATTTTTTGTTGAAAATAAATTGAGATTCCCCATTAAAAACCATAGTGGACCACTTGATTATACACTTTTCATGTGTGTTCTCTTTTTTCACCCCTATGTTAAAATCACACTAATTTGTATCTTTTTTAATTATCAATTTAAAAAGATTATTAACTTTAATTAGTCGTAATTGGCCAAGTTTAGCCATTAATACATGTATATTTTTGGTGAACTCTAAAAGAAAAAAAAGAAAAAAAGAAAAAAGAGACGTGTTAATTATGATTATATTATGCTTTTAATCAAATTCTGATATATTGCATATATAATTGACTAATTTTCTACTACAACTTTTTATTAAAATGAAGTTAAGGTTCCATATTAAGTTTTTGATATTTTGCTTAAAAAGGGACAGGGAATGGGGACAACCGTGGAGGAGGTTTGCAAGGGAACACCAGCCATCCAAAAGGGGGGACCTCAAACCTAAGCTTGCAAAAATCAACTAAACCAGCAGCCACTCTCCACTAAGCATGAGACACCAAACAAGAAGAAAGCAAGGGTTCCAATGCAAAATCTACCGTAAGGGTTAAAGCGTAGAGATGAAACGTTAGGTTTAATTGATGTAATAAATACTGTTAATCGAATTAAAAAATTAATTCGGTTTGGTAAAATTAATAAATCTTGATTAAATCTTAATTTTTTTTTTCTCAACACTTCAAAAGTACATTACCATAAAATTAGGTGGTAGCATTCACCAACCAACCATGTGATTAAGTCACTCAGCCTTGATCCTAGAAATTAATTAGCACGCCATTAGGAGGATCTTATTTTCAGTTAGACATAACAATCTACCAAGCGCTAGATAGATCCATAACTTCATTTACTTACAATAAAGTTTGCTTGTCTCTATACATATATTTGGAATATACAAGCGTTCCTTTCCCTCCACGATTCGTATATGGATATGCTTCCAAAGCCAATCTCCCAGCAATCCAACTCAGCTTCTTTTCCTTTTAAATT
Source organism: Sideroxylon spinosum (assembly GCA_003260245.2). NCBI lineage: Eukaryota > Viridiplantae > Streptophyta > Magnoliopsida > Ericales > Sapotaceae > Sideroxylon > Sideroxylon spinosum. The sequence goes on along the minus strand of QLOD02000013.1, from coordinate 812,059 downwards.
CTCTGGTGCCAGGTGCTCCTATCAGTCTTGAATCTGAATACTTATCTTGTTGAGAATTCTCTCTCTTTTGACTTTATTTCACATCCTTTCTTTTCTCCTCTTTATTCTCACAAAAAAAAAATATATAAATAAAAATAAAAAATAAAAAGCAGGAGTGAGTTATTTAGACCTAACATTCTTTGTCACGACTAAATTCAATCTCTTGTTGCGAAAAGAAAAATGGAATTTAACATTCTTCCAGGAAAATAAGATTAACAAAATTCAATTGATTGTAGTTTTTTCAAGACCTTCGAGAAAAAGCATAGGAAAAAAAAAAAAAGTTCGGATAATACGATTTCGTGACCGTTCTTCTGTGCACTCAAATTCACAAGTAAAAACATACGATCAAAAACAAATCAATAACATACAATTAAAGACAAATCAAGAACAAAAAATAATCACAATCAAGAATAAAACGAAACATATAGAGATTTACATGATTCCGATTTCGTACAGTTAGGATGTTTTATTATGATAAAGTATAAAAAGAATTGCATAAGATGAAACACAAAGCGTTTGTGCTTTTTTTTTTTAATTGTAAGAAACCCTATCACATAAAAAGAAAAAAAAACTCTAAAACGTATAACTACGACTTATCCTTCTTTAAATCAGAATTCACGCTTAATAACCTTGTAATTCTTGATTAGTGAAAATGAGTTGTTAACTCTATTTTTTTCAGCGGTTCAATTACATGATAAGATCTAAACTGTGGGCTTTATACAAATGGGTCATTGGTTTAAAAAATAAAAGGAGTGTTTGGTTGGTCAAAATCAATCAAAACCTATCAATTTTTTATACTTTCTTCTAATCAAATTTTATCACATATTATTTTTACATCCAACCCGTATATTTTTACTATACTTTTTTATTAATTTTTTTTCTCAATCAAAGACCCCGATATAAAATTCACGAAACAATGTCTACGTATTCCGGAAAGATCGAAGTTAGGTATCACGGGTCATTATATATATATATATATATATTAATGTGGTGCTACATGACATGGGATCTCAAAAGAAATAATCTAAAAAAAATTGATACAGTGGAGAGCATATATCTCGATTCAAATCCAACAGCGAAACTCGCACTAACACGCAGAAAACACCCACCATTAATTAATTATATACATGTTCTTCCATAAATTGTTCGCCCACTTGATTATCTTGAAAGACTTTGTACAACTACTAGTACAATTGTGTACTTTAATAAAGCTTCCGTGGATGTTGTCTAATGAGAAAGAAAGTGGAGTTTTATGAATTTGACCATTCTCATCCCTCAAACTCAATCGATTGACCAAACCAGGCGTCACAATGAATTGGGCATGGGATGAACTTCTTCTTCTAACTGTCAAGTAATTTTATTTTCCTGCTTGTCTCATTGTGGGGCTTTCACAATAATTTATTATTTTAAATTTAAAAACAAGTCAACAAATAAATAATATACAAATTAAACACTAATAAAAAAATAAATAAAATCATTATATAAATTAACAAAATTATAAAATTGAATGTTTCAATACTAATATTTCAACTTTGCAACATATGACATGAAATTAATAATTAGGGATGGCAATTGCACCCGAACCGAATAGGTAATCGAACTGAAACCGATTTTTTTATCCGAATCGTAACCAAAAAATAACCGAACCGGTAACCGAATGAACGAACCGAACGGGTACCGGTTCGGTTTTGATTCTGATGATAACCAAACCGAAACCGAACCAAACCGAAAAACCGATAACCAATTTGATCCATATATATATATAACCGATTTTATTTATTGTTTGGTTTGTCCTTGTATTAGTAGTGGAGAGAAAAAAAAAAAAAAACAATTTTTTTTTATGAAACCGATTACCCGAACGATTCGGTTTCGATTATCCACAATCGACACCGTTCGGTTATCGATTTGGTTTCTGGTTCGGAGGATCGGTTTCGGTTTTGGTTTTAGTAATAACCGATCCGGTCCGGTCCGCTGCCATCCCTATTAATAACTATAATTACGTAATTAGTTAAAAAAAAAAGTATAATTTTGTAATTCTAAATCTAATCGAGTTGGGCAAAAAATTTTATTGGATTTTGTTTTTTCTTTTCTCCATTCCATTACCTGCCTAGTTATCATCCCTAATTATAGCCATTTCCACTTTATTTTTAGAGTTAACGTTTTTGTTATGCTTTTTAAAACAATTTTCATAAATTTTGAAAATTAAGAAAAAAAAAATTATATTTTCACTTGCTTTTAAAAATCATTTCATTTTTGTCACTCACTGTTATAAAACCATCATCAATCCATGCTATGACAATTAATCACTGCTGTCACTTATTATCCACCATCACTTCCAATCACCACGACTACCATTATACACCAACACCCATCACTTCTATTCACGACAACTACCATTCCCCACCAACACACTTCCTAGCCATTGCCATCAACAACACCCCGAATGCACTCCACACTAGTACCACCTACCAATCACCAACTATTGGTTTCACTGTACCATCAGATAATATAAGACGTGGGACAATGCAAGATGAGATGAAAAATATTAATTTTTTTTTTTTTAATTTCAAGCCAAATAACTTAAATCTCGGGTTCGGCTTGAAATTTAATAGAGCCAAAAAAAAGAAAGTTACGTTTAGTTTGAATTATAGTTAGATTCAAGCTTGAATCGACTTATTACTGAGTTGAGCTCAAAGAGCTCACAAATACTCAGTTTAATTCCACCTCTAGCAACACGTATTTGGTTGCCTAAAAGAAATCAATTTCCAAAAACCCATTTTCCTTTTTCAGCCACAGAAAAAATAAGTAAATAAATAAATAAAGCTGAAGCTCAGCAGTCAAGGCACAGATTGCATCTAACAAGGTTCAAAGACCGAACCTACCTTCCAGAACTGGCAAGGCTGATAAGGTGAACTGCGACTCTGGAAGAAAGTATCTAATCACCAACACCAACATAGAAAGTTCAGGACCATTTGCTTCTCCCATTTGAACATGACAAAGGACAATATAATAGAGAAATATGCTATATATGATTCATGAGTCATGACACATGAATAATAGAGTTCCACTATCATCCGGTAAAGAAAAGAATGCCATTGCCCAATTACAAGCAACGAATAAAACCATCAGTTTTTCCACAAAATGCAAATGAAAAAATTGTTCTATTTAATCAACAGTTGTACAATGATATTTATTGGTCAACATTAGCTGGCTAAAAGAAAAGAACTTCCATGGAAAAGGTGTTGATATTGGCACAGGCACGTTAAGGGCAGCAAAACAGGCAGAAAACGCCTGCAAAGACAAACCTGACACAAGATTATATATATATATATACAAACCAGGCTTCCGTTCAACAATACATATAACCATGCAGGCAAAACACTGTTACAGTACCGATCCCTCCCCCCCCTCCCCCAACACTAAGGCTATGTTTGGTACGTAAGAATGAAAGGGAATAAAATAAAATAAGAGGTGAGAATGGAAGCTGTGGAGGGTCACCTCCACATAGCTAGTTAGCAGGCTGAGGTCTCGTTCGTTAACGGAATTAACCAGACAAATCGCTCCACCAACTAAGAACGGCCATGCACCACCACCCATAGAATCAAGAAAGAGCTCTCAGTTGCCCCCAGGGCATAGGTCAGTTGGCAACACCAAGGGGGAGTTGCTCCAAATGGCACGAGTTCGAGCCGGCTCTGCTGCAGCGTGGGAGTGACACCCTTGAAACATAGGGTGGGCTCCTTGTGGCAACCGGTCAATGCCTACCCCCTTGGTGGGGCCGCTGACTTCCTGATTTACCTCTCACACGATGCTCGTGGGGCCGGGTGGTGTGGGCCGGTTAGGGTGTCCGGACAATACACCTTTTGCTCCAAGAAAGAGCTCTCAGTTTGTCAATCCTTACTATGTCTGGACCTGATAAGTTTCCCCGTGTTGAGTCAAATTAAGCCGCAGGCTCCACTCCTGGTGGTGCCCTTCCGTCAATTCCAAGTGAGAATAGAATGGAATGCTTATTCCGTTCCTTTGTTTGGTTGCGAATATGAAATAATGAGAATAAAATAGACATTTAAAATTTCATGCTCTGATTACGTATTTTAAATATAATAAAAATTACTAATAATAATTTTTTAAAAACTCTAAAAATAGAATTTATTTTGAATTTGAGTAAAAAAGAGCTATTCGAGTTCAAATTGGACTAATTTTTTTTAACTATTAGAAAATGTGTTAATAAATATTTTTTAATCTTTTAGGATGTCGAAAATACAAATTTTGCCAAACAAGAGTCTAGGGGTAAAATAGTCATTTTATAGTTAAAATTTAGATCTGGCTGAAATTTATCTAAATATTGAAAAATATATAAAAGATATTTTTTTTTTTAGCCTTTTAGACGACTTAAAATATTAATTTGGATAAAAAAATAAACCAGGGATAAAATCGTCATTTTACAATTTGAATTCGGATTGAGGTGAAAATTTATTAACTATCAAGAAAACCATCAATAAATATTTTTTTAAACATTTTCGGAAATCCAAAATGCAAATTTGGGCAAAAAAACAAATCCAAGAGTAAAATGGTCATTTTATAACCCGAGTTTGGATGGGATCAAAATTTGTTTAGTTATTAAATAATATGAAAAAATATTTTATTAGCATTTTGAAAGCTCAAAATATGATTTTGATAAAAAAAAGAAAAAAAGAAAAAAAAAACTAATCTAGGGGTAAAACAGTCATTTTAACTAGAGCTAGGACTTAGTTCGAAAATAAGAGCAAAGGGTAAAATGGTCATTTTAGAACCCAAGAGAATAATTGTGACAATTTTTATTACAAAAGAGTTGATTTTTTTATATTTATTTTTTTTTTTTTTTGAATTTTTAAATCAAATTTTGAATACAATGAAATAACAACTCCATCACTTAAATTGTGGAATGCCTTTTCCCACTTCATGTGAGATTGACTATTCCCATGAAATAGCATTCCAACTTAACTTTTGGATACCAAATATGAGAATAGGATAAAATGGGAATAGATTCCATTCTATTCCATTCCATTCTCATGTATCAAACATAACCTAACTAAATCATGGTTTTATAACTAGACTGTTATGAGTAACCTCAAATTAGCAGCATATAATACCCGATTATCTGTTGTCATGTTCAATGGTCCTTTCTCATCAATTTTCTATCTTGGGCGGCGGGACCATTATCTTTTTTAACCGGGTTTTATCTTTTAATTCCTCTCAACTCAACTTAGCGACTATCCACCAACTCAAACCAGTGACCTCACTTTGATACTAACTGTTTCATCAGTGATATTTTGTTAGGACATATACTGATCTCTTTAACATATACTGGTCTCTTTAACAGTGGTAGCATAGAACCCCAAAATATGCAAGTGGGGCATGGGGGACAGCACCATAAGATGGGACTGCCAAGCACTCAAGGCTGGCCCCATAAGCCAACACTTATGAGAAGAAAGATAAACATGCTATTATGATATCTGGGGAAGGAGGACATTTGTCAGTCAGAGGCACTGGTAAAAAAATTAATATCTAGAGCATATAAATAAAATAAAATAAAATAAAAATACATGTGAAAGATGCATTCTGCATCAAAATAGCCATCCTCAGCAAAATAATTGAATAAAAACAACCAACTACTTTTCACATCAACAAATTTCACTGCTAACCACTACTCATGAGCTAGCTGAATCAAATGAATTATAGTGAATTTCATACAAAATTCAGAGCCACAATGTGATACTCCTAGTTGGAAAGAAGAGAGGATTTGTGTGTTTGGTTTGAGTCTCACATTTAGAAGGGGAGATAAATTCTTGGATAATATAAGTAGAGGTTTGGATCCTACTTGTTGAGGCATCTTTTTGAGGACAAAGTCGTAGGCCCTTTGCGCCAAAGGAGTAATACCTTGACAAGGACAAGATGAGGCCATTACAGAATGGTATCAGAGCTGTATCCCTGCTAGTAGATGCGGGCTCTGTGTGCAGGCCTAGTTCGTGTAGCATCTAAGATGAATCCAGAGTAAGCTAGTGGGATTGTGAAAACCCCAGGTAAAGCTCCTAGGTAGAATTTGTTTTGCTTCAAATCCCATAATGAACAGGGAAGAAAATTTCTTGGACTATAGAAGTAAAGATTTGGAATCAACTTATCAAGGCACATCTTGGGTGACAAAATCGCAAACCCCCTTGGGCCAAAGCGGACAATACCTCAACAAGGTTAGGATCAGACCATTACACACACTGATTTGACATCATTTTCTTCTTGAACCAAAAAAAACTTAATTTCCAAGTTCAATTTACAATTTAGTCAAGAAAAGACAACCCAACTACTGTAGTGGTGTCTTATTTGACATCATGATGACACAAGTGCAGGAAATGCAGGAGCTAACGACGAAGAATCTGAAATGATGTAGAGGGTAAGGGTGATAGGTCACAAGAGAGGAAACAATCAGAATGCAAAATGACAACTTGTCTAATTTGCAACCTTTTAAGGCCTAAAGATAGAATTGATTAAACGCCTATATTATGCAATTGTTTAGCATGTGTAAAACTTTGTATCTACGGAAGTACATGGAAGATTCCCCAGTCTGCATCTTTTGGAGAAATTAAACAGTCAACGTAACAATATTTGTTTACAATTTTTTCCCTTTCTTTTCCCAATGAAATACAAAAATTTTACGGTTTTTAAAAAATTTCTGTAAGTTATCAATAAAGATAGCTACAAACCATTGCTTTCTTTATTCTTAATATGAATAAATTTTTTATTAACCATCTGAAGAATATTTTCCAAAACCAAAACCAAAGGTATAGCAATCTTGCAAATGCAAATAGCGATATCTGAGTCAAAAGAATACCTAGAATCGTGCAAACCTTGTCTCAAGCTAAGGCCACAAATGGATAACATCCAATTTTTAATCTTGCAAATGCTATTAGTGATATCTGAGTCAAGAGGATACCTAGAATCATGTAAACCTCGTCTTAATCTAAGGCCACAAATTGATAACATCCAATTTTTTGATCTCTGTTCAAATATGCCATAATGAAAAGTCAATGGTCCGATAGGGACACACCTAGAACAAATGTATTGCGGCTCCCAAGGTCTGCACCAGAACCTGATGCATTCAGCAATATAATTCCCATGTACTCTCAATAGGATTGAAGAATAGATAATGCTTCTGAACAAATTTCTCAGACATTTTCTTTGTGTGAAAAAAGGCATACTAAGTTCTATTGCATGCCAATTTTCTCTTATGTGAATCCAAAACAAAGATTCATGCTTTTGCAATTAATTCCCTAATGACTGCACAGAGCAGTGGGTATTTGAAATATGTTGAGTGTGTGTGTGTTTTTTTTTTTTTTGGGAGGGGGGGGGGGGGGGGGGGGAAGGAGGGAGAGAGAGAGTTTCAACATTTTCACAGTTAGAAGAAAAAGAAATGAAAGGTGAATTCGATACGCAGAAATATGTCAAAACCCAAACCGTCATATCTTCTTTGTTCCTATTGCAAGACGTCGAAATTCTAAGAACATTATATACTCTCTCCATGACCAGACAGAAAAAGAAACACAAAATGGTAGGTGTATACTGTGAGACCCATGCCAAACTTAAATGCAGTGTGAGGAGAAGAAACTGGCAAAAGCATGCTAAGAGCAAAATAGTAGCAGAGAATTCAACTCACTTTCAAACTGTATTGGATGTAAATGCCAAAGTTGCTCTAATCAGGAGTCATCATTTGGCTCATCTGAGTCAGAATCACTTGCATTGTAACCTTCAAAGGCCAAACAATCAACACATGAAGCACAATTAATAACATCATAACCACGCATGCAGGCACATATGGGCACACATAAAACACAGAGAGAGATCACATGGGTGCTCATTGCAAATTAATAACAATATCATAAGCATGCATACACACATAAAGGAGCACAAGCATGACAGCAAGCACACAAAGAAATATAGGGAGATCACCTGGGCGTTTACCACTAACTTTCCAGACTGAAGACCTAACTCTTGAAGCTCTCGTCATCCAGATTCTTCCCTGAAATTCCAATACATGAAATTGGTATATCTTCTGGTAATCAATGCAAAGCTAATCCAAAACTAGAGCAAGCACACCCAAGACTGGGGGAAAAATAACCAAATAATACAAAGAAAAAGAAAGGGGACGTTAGACCCACGATCAAACAAACTTGCTAAAAATTGAGATTTGTTCTTCTGGTTACAGAGAAGATAATAGAAGGAGAAAACAAAAAAATACAAAATATAAGCTTTCTTTTCCTATCCTCATTTTCTACTGAAGGGTGGCCAGCACAAGCTTTTCAATTACTTGCCTAAATAAAGATCAAGATTTTGAATCCACCCAAAAAAAAAAAAAAAAACTTCATGTTTGGTTTGGGTGGAAGAGAAGAGAATTAAAAATGCTCTCCCACTTGTCTTTTTTTTTTTTTTTTTGGTAATTCTCTCCCCACTTGTTTGGTTTGGGGAGAAAGGAAAGAGAAAATGATAAAAACAAATGTACCCAATTTCCTCTCCACTTTCCCTCCCTTTTCCCTTCATCTTCTTCTCTTTCTCTTCTTTCCAAACCAAATAAAGAGTTTGAATTTTATATCAAGAATCCTAGACAACATATCAAAGCTACACATTTCTATTTTCCGCTGTATATCTTTAGTCTCTTCAAAAAGCTTAGAAGAAAAAAAAAAAAAAAAAAAGTACCAAAACTTTGGAACCCAGAAAATAGAATCAAATCATCCAATAGACACATAGAAACCGCAAAAAAGTCGGGTAATTGCTCGTGTGTACAAAATTTTTGCTTCGCCAACATATATATATATAGGCATGTAAGTATCTACTAGCATTATAAGAAGTATAGAGGATAGACGAGGGAAAACTGACTTTCTGGTTGTCTTTCGCGATTCCATAACCGTTGTAATACATCTGGCCCACCAACACCTGCATCGAGACGTCGCCGGATTTGGCCTCCTTGAGGGCGTCCTGGAACCACCGCTTGACGCAGTCGGAGACCACCAGCGAAAGCGGCGTGCGCTGGTTCTGCCTCTCACCGTTACTACTGCTACTGCCGCCGTTGTGCTCCATCTCCCCCACTTTGACTTCGGCCGCTGTCAATTTGCCGCCTATTCTGGCTGTCTCCGGCGAAGATAAGTTGTCTTAGCGATATGGGTTTCGTGCTTTTGGGGCTTCTAATAAGCTATGCGATCATTCCGCCCACTTTTTTGTTTTCTCCTAGCTTAGCTGTTGTTGCTCGGGGCAGTGATTTTTGCATATACTGAACTAAGATTCATATTCATTTCTGTGGGAATATACACATAATTTCTTTGGGGATTTGGTTTTTGGAAAATAATTTCATGAATATCTTTGGATATTGTTGTACCAAAAATACGTTCGACACGTGGCAACCCTCCCCGAGCACAGCTCCTTCGTTCTCTCGTAGTCGGGGAGGACTTACCCGGGCTGGGGTG
>QLOD02000013.1:775677-798058 GCA_003260245.2 Sideroxylon spinosum | reverse complement strand
GGACTGTTGTAGCATTAGCATCATCATTCTCATTAACATCAATCTGCCGGGCAGATTTTGATTCTGAATCCTGGTCGTGTTGATCTGAAGACGATGGGACTGTAGTAGCATCAGCATCGTCATTCTCATTAACATCAATCTGCCCGGCAGATTTTGATTCCGAATCCTGGTCGTGTTGATCTGAAGAAAATGGGACTGTTGTAGCATTAGCATCATCATTCTCATTAACATCAATCTGCCGGGCAGATTTTGATTCTGAATCCTGGTCGCGTTGATCTGAAGACAATGGGACTGTAGCAGCATCAGCATCATCTTTCTCAATAACATCAATCTGCCGGGCGGATTCTGATTTTAAAGCTTGGTCACAATCTGTAGACAGCAGGACTGTGGTAGCATCAGTAACATGCAAACTAACATCAATCTGCCGGTAGGATCTTGATTCTAAATCTTGGTCATCTTGATTTGAAGATAACGGGACTGTGGTAACAGAAGCAGAATGCAAACTGTTTTCAGATATTGCAGCATTAGATGATTCAGGGACACTATTGAGCAACTCGGAATTGGATTCCTCACAAGGGACTGTATTGCACACAACAGAGTCCAAATCTGATGAGGCAACTGCCAAGCGATCCACTTCCTTTACTGAGTCAGCTTCCTGAAGATGCACCTGAGGACTTATTTCCATATCATTCTGAAGTAAATCCTGGAGAATAGCAGTAGATTCTTCTTTTAACTTAGGGGAACTGGATAAAGATTTGCCATCGTTGCCATTATCATCACAATGAGTGCTTGCAATAGCAGTAGCCACAACCACTTCTGAATGAACAGTTTCAGTAACTACACCAACTAGATCTGCATTGGCAGTTGATGTAGAATCTGGTAAGCTTTGTAAATCAGATGGAAATTTAACGTTGGCATCATTCTTTCCTGCCATGTCCATATCAGTGGAGAATCCACCCAAATCTTCATCCTCTGCTGCATTGGAAGCCCCATCAAGATTTATCTTCCCAGAATACAGAAAACCCTCTTCTACTGAATCAAGTTCCAGTGGGGGAATATTTTCTGATATTCCTAAGGACTGCTGCTTTGTAAAGTTAATAGCCTGCAGACCATCTACCATAGGAGTTGAGGCAATAACTGTCTCCACAGAAAATGGAGGAGCATTATCCATTTCAGAAACTATGCCATCAGGCTTCATATCTGGATCACAAGCTTCTGGTTCTGGCAAGGCTGAATCAGGATGTTCTTCCATGTGTGCAGCAACTGAATGCGGTGAGTCAATCTGCCTGTCAACTGTCTCTTTGGGACAATCACCTTTTGCATATGCTGTTTGAAGCATATCATCTGACAGATTTTCACTGATCCTCTTTTCAGAAGCAAGCTCGAAGATGATTGAAGGACGCAGCAGTGAAGCATGAGATAAAACATGTGGGTCCCCATCATCTAACTCATCCACCGAATGGTCTTTTGAAGACTGCTTGGAGAGGAAATCATCTCTTGTTTGTGATTGGACATTGGAGTGACTAGATGTGCAGGTAAAATTATCACCAAGACATGCCATATTTTCCTCCAGATTAATATATGTAGTGCTAAGTCCATTACGATTTGGAGAAGTTTCATCCAATTCCGGTCCCTTTGAAGCAACTTCCATTGAATTCTTTCCTGTATCTCCAGGAAAAGTCATTGGAGTTGAATCAGTAAGACAAGAACTAGGAGATGGTTCTCCAGCATCAGACCTGTAACCCGTGATACTACCATAATAGACCGTGTGCTCATAAGCCTGGGTCGATGGACTCTCGTCATTAACAAAGCGCCCTTCAGATGAAATATTAACAATCTCAGCTCCACAAATTTCATTAGCTGCTAGCGTTTTAGATGAAACATCACCATCTGACAGGGCATTCTCGGCCAAATTGCTTACGGAGTTAGAATAAGAAAAACTAGATATTTCTTTTGTGGACGAGCTGTTTCCATCATCTGTTGCAGCAGAATCTCCAATTGATTGAGAATCTGAAAAAAAAGCTTGAAGGTACTGTTGTTCTTCATTGGCATCTGAATCCCTCCCCTGATTTTCAATGTTCAAGAAATGCTGAACATTCTTGGCTTTACACTCCATGTCTGTTTCCACCTCTGAATCCATGGTAGTGAGGGCATCCATGTAATTGTCTACCTCACTTGCAATATCATCGGATTCGTAACCATCTGAGCTGTCTTGTATTTTCCTTTCCCGGTCTCCCAATATTTCCTTCTCATTTACGTCTTCATGAAGTGTGGGCAGAATGTTATCTGCATCAGAAATAGCTTTCAATTTGGGCAATTCTGAAATTCCATAATCTACCTCCTCTCTCAACTCATCAATGGATGGTTTTTGTCCAGTCTCCACTACATCAGGAGATGAACGTGGGCTTCTCTTTCTCTTTGACACTTCTTTACCAGGACTCACTGTACTGATTTCAGGTATTTCAATCCCTGATTCACCAGTATCATCAAAGGGCAATTTTGAGGGTGGCAGGTTAACAGAAATTTCACGAACATCATTCTGATCAGGTGTAGGAGTATTCAAGAGTTTCTCCATATAACTTTCCCTGGTTTTCAAGTCAAATGGAAATCCATTCAGCCTTCTCTTCAGTTTTAGTCGACGTGCAGGGTCATTAATATGATTTTCAACACTCTCCTCCAAGAATAACTGATGCAGTCTGCATTACCATGCAGTGAATCACCAACTGATAATTGACAGATGAAACAGGTGCAGCTAAAGAATAGAACCAAACTCATGCAGGAATATGAATTAAAGGTCTCACTTGGCATGTGATGTTGGTAGAACTTCTGGAGTTTCTCCATTCCTCCAGCGGGATCCTTTCTTCTGCCAAAAATAAAGAGCAACCGTGAATATTGAACATTTTCAAAGATTACAACATAGCAACTTGGGGGTTGCATTTAGTGAAAGTGGTATGAACTGATTCCAAAGCCACAACGAAATATTTCCCAGAAGTAACAAATATAAATAGGTTATGAAATTAATCATGACCAACAGCAAAATTAATTAAAAGAAAGGACCAAATTTTGAGAATTCAAGTTAAAACGGGCGTGAAGCAAAAAATTTCATGTGTTATGAACATGGCAATGCAGATGTCAGAGATATACTACCGTACAAAGGTCACAACTCGCGACAAATGTCCAAGCCCAAAGGCTAGAACTTTGTAAAGTTAAGCGAACAGGTCTAGAATTTAAATGAGAATGATATTTTCAAGGCCACCCCATCCTCAGATATCAATGTGTAAGCATGTGTTCTCATGGGCAATTGTTTTCACAAATGAAGACAGCCATACATGGCAAAACTATATCATAAATGAACCAATAATTTTTGTAACAAAAAATTATGCTTGCTACAATAATATTCTCATTGATTAACCTTGGCTTTGCGCGTTTTCTTCTCCCTCTGAACTTCTGAATTTGTCATTCCAGAGGATGCAGCCTCCGCCTTAAAGAATGATGGATCAGTGTAGCGCTTCAAACATGCACCAGCACCCGCAACATCAAACCTGTTAGAAGCCATGCAAGTAAAGCAAGATTCCGTAAGTGGGACATGACTTTACCAAATGTGAAACAGCCCCATTAAGATCTGTGCAAAAAACTCATACTTGTCTAGGAGGAATAATCGAGGTGGACCACGACAGTCTTCATAAGAGTCCATAACAAATCGAGGTAGATCTCCCTGCGTGATTAGATTCTGGTCCATACGTAGATTAGGGTGCCAGTCAACACCTGCAATCACATCACACGTCCACATTACCATGACCATTGTTAAATCATATCATGCCATTTTGGTGGAAACCCAGACAAGAGAGCTCCATTTGGCAGATTTAGTCAATATTCTCAAAGAATAAAAATTCAATGATTGATACGTATACATTTTAACACTGGGCAGCTTGAACATCAATTTGGAAGAGATGATGAATGCAAGCGTTTGTTTTGACCATGGTACTACGAAATGGAACTTTATAATGGCACCTTATATCTCTGCAAAGCACAGAGGTATTCATATTACAAATCTTCCTAGAACTGCCAGTCTATATCATAAGCTTTATATTTGCCTTTTTTATTTTACAGGATTAAGAGTTGGAGAGCTTCATACGGTTAATGCATCTCTTACATTCCTTTAAGCTAGCTGATGGGGACAACACACCAATTTGGACAATGACGAGCTTGGGTGTCTTCCAAGTCAAATCATTTTATAATGCCTTGGTGGGCACGAGTGGATCAGTATTTCCCATGGGGCAAAATTTGGAACAGCAAGGCACCTCCTAAAGTGGGCTTTTTTTTGTCTGGTGTACAATTCAAGGCAAAATTCTGACCTTGGATAACTTGAGGAGGAGGAGGATGATTGTAGTGAATCGATGTCGTCTATGCAAGAATGCTACCAAATCTATAGACCAACTGTTTGTGAAGTGTTCATGGTCAAAGGAACTGTGAAATCTTGCTTTGTCAAGAATTGGTCTGGCATGGGATGCTCTGAAAAGAATCAACCAGTTTTTCGAATCTTGGGGGGGAGTTAGGATCCAAAAATATAGGAAGCAGATCTGGAACCTTATACCTTTTTGTATTATTTGGTTAATATGGAGGGAAGGAATAGGAGAAATGTCACAGATATAGAGTTGCCTTCGTATAGGATGAGTAGTTTTTTTCTTTTGGTGTTATATAGCTAGGTTGAGAGGGGGCAAGAACCTGAGGAGTTTTTGTTTTTGCAATTTGTAGAAAGCTTAAGAGTTCTAACCCAATCCTCAAATCCCTTGCATTTTCTTGATTCTCTATTAATAAATTTTGATACTCACAAAAAAAAAATGATATTGGTATAAGAAAAACAAAGCACCTGATTCAATAGCACAGGCAGCAAAAACAAGACTTCATAAGTTCAGAGACTTGAGAATGGAACAAAAAAAACCCTCTTCCAAAAAGAGATGCAACTATGTATTTAAATACAACAAAACTACCATAAGTCTACAATAATAATCAAATTGATGTTGCCCTCAAGAACACGAGAGTTTCAAATTGAGCAATCATTTTAGGATAGAATTCTAACCAGGATTGTAAAAGAATAATGAATGGCTGGTTTGGGAGAGGAATGCCTTTTCAATTGAAGGAAATTCTGCCTCAAGTTGCTGGACACGAACCATTAAGCCGTGGCATCTTGCAGCAGTAACCATCACTTCCTCATGCAAGTCATGAAATATCTCAGCGGCAAACCTTCAGAAATCACAACAAGCAAGCAATCATACAGATTTGTCTTGTTAAAAATCTTACACAGTGAGTACAAGGAGCTTGAATTGCACTGGATTGTGAAAAAACTAGGGCCACGCAAGAAATGGAGAGAATTCGCCCAACCAGCAGCGTGGACAACTTTGATAATCTAAAATTAGGGTCAAATAAGATTTTTCATAATGCCAAAGACATTATGAACTCATCATCCTGTATGCATAGCAATAGAATGAAAGGACACGATTAACTAAAACATATTATTGATTTCCATACGTTCAATTCAGATGCATTTCATTTTAAACTTTCTATTTCTTTTTCTTTACTCTAGGTTTTCTCTTATTCTTTATTTATCTATAAACACATTCTTGCAGACCTCTCTAAGATCAAATTTTCTAATTAAGATTTTGGTGTCAGTTATTCACACTAATTGTAGTCGTTAACATGCTCATCCTTTTCATGCAGTCACCTTATTAGGCTATTGCCCAAATTAACAATGAAATAATAGAAACATCAATTAATTCCAGAGTTCAATCCCTAAAGGCGAAGTCAAGAGGGCATAACATGGTAACACCAAAAACTAATTCAAATTTCCATTTTCTCCAAATAAATTTCCAGGCCCACCAAAAAACCAAACGTATAGACCTATCCCACGCCAAATTCCATCCCATAGACATTTTATTCACGCAATTGCATAATCATCGTTAAAGAAACCCAAATTCAGGGCCTAAATCACACATCAGCTAATTAAAATTCAAAACTCAAACTCAAATACCAAACAGATAATTCCACAAATTAGGAGAGAGACTCACTCAGCTAGGTCGCCGAGCTGACGCAAGACGCCAACGAGACCTGCCATGGCCACTCCTTCCAGGAGAGCTTCGGGATCATCCTTATCGGCTGCTATGTACAGCTCTGGATCAGCCAAGCTGTACTCATTCCTTATCTGATACCGCGTCAATGGCATTCTCGCTCGCCGAAAAAACCCTAGTTCTTCAGGTAACAATCGTTTGTCGTCTTCCTCTCTCTTCTTCAACTCCGGTACTACATTACCACCATGAAAAACCTGAGAAATATATGTACATATATACAAGTTTACTTTTATGTATATATATAGAGAGAGATAGAGATAGACAGAGAGAGATATAGAGAGAGAAAGTAGAGAGAGAATTTGTATTGGGGTTTGGGGAGCGGTTGCTGCTATGAATGTACACAGTGAGAGTCACGGAGATAACTGAAGAGGGTGTTCGTGTATTTTTCAGCATTAAATTAAAAGAAAAAAAAATAACTTCACAATTTTCTTTAGTAACGAAAAACGAGCTTAAAATACGCGTGTAGGGCGGCGGTCGTGGCGCGTACCATGGCCCGCTGTTGTATTGGATCATGTATCTCATAACGTATGCTATCAACTATATGTACTGGACGTCATATAACTATCCCCCCTTTGGAATTTAAAAACAAAAAAAAAAAAAACTAAAAGTGTAATTTTTTAATGTTTAAAAAGTAAAAAGTTATTTTGATTTGATATAAAATTATTAAAAATTATATAACGTGATACGTGTTAAAATTATAATGAAGAATCTTAAATATTTATGGAGTTTTATGAAATTTTTTGGTATAAATATCTGTACAACTTTTTAAAAAATCTGATAAAATCGTTGAAACATAATATTTTAGTCCGTTCTAACAGATTTTAAAAATTTTTTAAGAGAAATTTAATTTTTTAGAGTTTGAAAAAAAATGAAAATTTTGAAGTTTTTTAAAATTTATTTTATTTTATTTTATTTTATTTGATACCCTAGACGAGCCCATATGTATATTTAATACCCCGTTTGTATATAGATTTTTCTGTCTCTAAACTGCTTTCACATTTTTTTTTGTAAATATAAATAATATGCGCCCAAAAAAATATTAGTAAAAGAATTACAAAAGACGAAGAAATAATCGAAAATAAGACAACTTATTTGAATTGCCAAGCATAGTCAATTTCCTCGTCATAAGTATTTAATTAAGTTTTACTTTTTACGCACGAGTACTAACTTTCGCTAAAAATAAATAAATAAATAAAAATTAGATAAATTTTGAATTCATAGATGTTTAGTGTCCCTCGAAGTTTAAAAAAATTGATAAAAACTAAAATAAAAAAAAAACAAAAAAATTTTTAGAGATTTTTGGTGTGAAAATTTTTTTTAAAAATTTTAAATATTCTTAAAGTAAATTAGAGATAAATGGAAAATGAACCAAAAAAAATAGTTATTAAAAATTTATTTTTTTCCCTATTCTAAATTACCAAAAGAAAAAAAAAAGCCAACTTTTCACAATCCAACATAATCCATCCATGGAAGTCAACTTCCAAACACCATAAAAAATGAACCATGTGGATTGCGACTAATGGGTGGGGTGTGATTTCATATATGCGTCCATGGCTTCGATACAAAGTCTTTTTTACAAAATTTTCTAATAAAGAAATCATTAATTATTGATCAAGTATGTGGCCCTCACAGCATCAATAAATTTTGTTCTTATCATGACATTAACTTTTTTTTTTCCGCAGCAAATAAATAAATAAAACCGTTATTCAACTAAAAAAAATACAGACAAATAGCAAGAGAATACAATATATTATAGGCATTGCACTTATGCTTCAAAGTTACTCTTTAACTTTGTCATATATCGATGGGTTTTGCGTGCCTTCACCTCATAGGTGGTGGAGTTAATTATACTCACTTTAAAGTTGTCAAAGATCTTTAGTGATATATTATTATTATTATTATTATTATTATTATTATTGTTATTCAAATTTGAATTTTACAAGGACCGATCCCTTAAAAAAAAAAAAATTAATGTATAACATTTTTTATACTTGTACGATTCAGAGTCCGGAGATAATTTACAAGCTCACTATTTCTTCTTTTAGTTGGATCAAATATAAACTTAAAGATTAAGTTTAGGAAAAAAAAATTAACTTCTTTTTTTTAGGTGTATAATGGTAGCCAATTACAATTTAAAAAAAAAAAAGAAAAAAAACTAGTTTTTAATAATTTTTTTTTTAATTTGACATTTTTGTCATTTATAATTTAAAAAAATTAAAATATAAGAGGAAAAATTTTATCATTTAAAAAAAAAAAATCCAAAAGCTAAATTGTTGGAAGCTGAAGACTTTTCAAACGGAGTCTTATCTTGTTGAGGAAAAAAAAAAAAAAGAAAATGACTGTTGGTGGCCTTACTGTGGGGTTAACAAAGGCATCTTTGCTTATTCCAAGAGGACATTGGGGAAGCTTCATTTTGCTTTTGTCTTTTGAGAAACTCAAATCTTTTACTCTGTCTTTGGGTTCTTTTCCAAAGTAGTGCCCTTTTTTTCCAACCATGCATTTTCGAGGCCTTTTGATTTGCTCATCGAGGAGCTAGCCGGTTAGCATTAACTCAGTAGCAGAATTTAAGGTTTCGGTTTGTTTATTTTGGGGCTCTCAAAATCTCAATCAATCAATGGGTCCCTATTTGAAAATCATCAGCTATCATTCAAGGAATACCAAACCTTAATTAATTCTTCACATGTGACGTGTGTAATATAAAACTGCGAGAATGAGCGAATAAGTCTTAATAATCAAGCAACTGCTGCTCCTGTAGTAATGGTGGATTAGCATGGACTTACAATTGGTTATTATTTAAGTATACAAGTAATGTATTTCCATAACTACTACTTTATATTATCATCATGAAGGTCGAATCAATACACTGACGGAGACATAAATATATATATATATATATATGTATGTTGTAGAATAATGGTCCTGATGACTTTTAACTATAGAAGTAGGCATAATCATGTAATCTTTGCTTAAAAGCTTTGATTCATTGGTGGGGATGGTTGCTTTCACTCTTGTGAGTAAAGCAGCCTTCGAATTTGAGACCGTTTGCCGACCACATCAGAAACCTTAAAAAAAAAAAAATAATAATAATAATAATAATAATAAAAGATGTATATTTATGCGTTTGTTGTTGTGGGGAGGAAATGATTGTAATCGATCGAACAGGGTTTTTTTACCATTTGGAACTTTTGTCTCTGTTTGTTGGGTTTTTATATATTAAAAGTCTTATAATAAGAAAACAAGAAATGTTTTTTTTTTATTTTAATATTTTCCTTATTTTGTATTAAAAATACTTAAAATGACTTTTTATTATTTTTCATGTTATGTGTAAATTTATTTTCTGTTTTTTAAAACAAATTTTACAAATATAAATGACTGAATCTCTTTAAATTATTTTTTCTTGTTTTCAAAAATATAAAATAAAAAATGAATTCAAAACAAAAAAAATAAAAAGATAAATCAAATAAAACCTTAATTTCTCGAGAATATGTGTTGTGAATGCAGTAGTTATATAGATATGTATATATGCAACAGTTTCATTTCCATTCCTTTGTCCCCACCAATCATTTGTCGCACTGGTAGACATTATTTTTCATCTGACAATGGCCCTGTATATGTGTACAGCCATGGATATATATATATATATAGGCCGGTTGTCCCCTACCCAAGTCTCTGTTCATTTGAGAATGGGAGATACATGTATCTAGCAACAATAATCTTAAGCAATATGCTAAATTGGAAGTAAATCCATTTGGTAGCATTTTATCTAAGAAGAGGAAGGGTGAATCCAAAGTGCAGAATCATGTACAAATCTCTTTTCCTATTAAAATGGAAAAAAAACTTAGCTAGGAACAAGGAGGATAATTTAGGCACGACTTTAAAACTCCTACACTCCGTTGAAAATATTTTACTTTTAGAATTTATTTGATTTTAAAAAAAAGAATTAATTTGATTTGGTTAAAAAAAAATATGTTTAGAACACATTTTAAACTTAAAAATTGAATTGATTTAATTTAAGAGTATTATCAAATTTAATCATGTTAATAGTAAATATGATATATAGGAATTCCACTTATTTACATGAGTTAAGAAAATAATAAATTCTCATCAAATTCTATAGTTTTAGATTTAATTTCAAATGATATATAAATTTTAAAATTTAAATTATGAAATAAATCAAATTTAACTCATAAAATTTTTATTTTTTATTTTAAATATAAGAATTAATGAGAATTCTCATTAAATAAAATTAAATTCTGTTAAATTTGTCATTTTAAACGGAGTGTTAGAATTTGTTTGGGAGGTTGGTTGGCAGTGAATGGGATCCCATGGGTGATGCAAAATTTCAATAATACTTATTAATTTTGAATGAAATTATTGATAATAAGAGGGGGGTATTTGTAATTTAATTAAAAACGAAGGGTTTTATGAAAATATTGCCTCAACTCAAACTCACCCCATTCCATCAATTTTTGACACATGTTAATTTATCATTTGGGTGTTTGATAAAATTTTGTAAGAATTAGAAAAAGTTTGAAAATTGATTAAAAATTGAAAGAAATTATATAAAGTTTATAAAAATTGGAAAAAGTCGATAAAGTATTTGGTGGAGAGAAAATCAAAGAAAGTTCAAATTTTGATAAAAGTCAATTTATTTATTTATTTTGTAAACCAAACAGTTGGCACCACAAAAAAAAAAAAAATACAACTTTGCATCAGGATAGAATACATGCCATGTTAGTTTTTGATTGTGTGTTTAATAAAAATTTATAAAATTTAAAGAAATTTAAAAAAAATTAGCAAAAATTAAAAAAAATTAGTAAAAATTAAAAATTTGTTTGATAAAGAAAATTAAAAAATTAATAAAAATTAATTTTTTTAAAAAAATTGATACGCCAAACACTCTTATAGCCTTAATCTTTTGAACTTTGTGTGTCATGTTATATTTATTATTATTATTTTATTAAAATAGTTTTAGAAATTTCTTAAAATAGAAGTAAAATTAGTTTTCAAAAAATATATTACATTGGAAGAATATGAAAGTAGGCAATTTTAAATAGAAAAAGAGAGGGAAAAAAATGAAGAATGGATTGAAAGTTTATAGATCAAATCAATGCTATCAAGATCGGTAACTATTGGATTAAAATTTTACGATTAATATATATACATATTTTTTTAAATTGGATGCTTAATTCGGATCATCGAGGGTACAAAGACCCAAATGCCAAGAGAAAGAAAAGCACCAAGCACTGATCCGGCCTGCGACCAGCCCAATGCTAGTGAGCAAGATCAATTACGCCCAGTTAAGGCCCAAATGGAAATGGTTGAATGTTGGCTTAATTTAGATGGTTATAATTTTGACGCCGATATACTTATATACTAGTTTTAGTCTCTGCATTGTATGGATTTATCATATTATACATTTATTTTATTTTTACAGTAAAAAAAATTGATAAATTTAATTAAATTAATAATTTCAATTCATTATTTATAAAAATGAATTGTTATATCCTATGATAAATAAATTATCATTATCATTATCACTTAATTATATGATTATTATTTTTATCTTGTTTCTTCTTTATTTGATTACGGAATTATAATTAATTTAAATTAATTAAAAAATGTACATAAAAATAATTCATAAAGAATCCATCTTAAAAAATTAAAATAACTTAATTCATGAATAATATACTTAATTCATGAATAATATATTTGAATAAGGAATTTAACAATTAAATTAAAGAAAAAGTAGGATAAAATTCGAAATACAGATCTTGTGTGTGTATATATATGTATATGAACAAATAAATGGATAATTAGAAAACGAAGAAACTCACAGAATTTGATAAATAAAAAGATAAAAAAAATAATAATTTTTCTTTCTAAAGCGGAATTTAAGGAAATTTATACCCACCAGGACTTAATTCGTCGTCTTTGATCAGTTGTTATATAAACAAACTTAAAAAAATGATTTCTTCTCACTAATTTATTTGTTTTCGCTAATATCAATTTCACAATAATAAAATTTATCCTTTATTCTTATAATCTTAACAAAATAAATGCACTCTTTATGTTGTTGTTGTTATTATTATTATTATTCAAGTGTTGGTTAATTTATTAAATTTTAAATATTCACTAATATTATATGGGTTATAATTCTTTGATTGGAACTCAATAAATCATCATAAAATGATATAAATTACAAATTCAAAATCGATAAAATGTATAAAACTTGAAATTTTATGAAGATTTATAGTAATTTGTGGAATTTCAAATGAATTGTTTAACAAAAATTATATAAACAATATCTATCATTTAAGATGACTGATAGTTTCACTATTTTTCTCAACATTCAATGGATATACACCAAAAATTTACATAAATAATTAATTCATTCATGATAGTGGATTTTTTTTTTTTTTTTTTTTTTTTTTTTGTAGGGCAAATAAGACATATTTGAATTAATAAGGGAAATTTTTACAATGTCTAGAGGGCATTTGCTTAATAGTGGAATGTTAACTTAATCATATAAAGAAATTTCAAATTTCAATCCGTTATTCTTCTTTTTAAGAAATAAAATAAAAGTGATATATTTTAAATTCTAAAATATTCCTTACTTACAAGAAATTTCCTAATTAAACTTTTTTTTTATCAAACTTATTTTTTTTATTAGTATTCAATTCAATTTAAAGTTTGAAGGGAGATTCAAGCATAAAGATTCCTACAAATGAAATCATAAGCTTGCATGGAAAAATCAATTGTTTATCTGGCCACTAAAATATTGAGATAGGAGAATAAAATAGGTATATTTTTTAAATTTTGTAATTAATACTATATTGTATATATAAGTACAAATTAGGTGAAATTTCTATATTTTTAAAAAAATTTCCATATTCATGTTTTGTGCAAATAATTCTTATGGAAAGTTCTAAGGCACAAAATTTAGATATTTTTATTTTTAGTTTCATGAGTTAATGTTATGATCAGATTGTTTCTATAGAATGCTTTCAAAAAAAAAAAAAAATTATTCTCTAAACAAATTTTACAAATAATTTGCCAAACAATTTTGTGAGTATAAAATATTTTGGAAAATAAATCCAAATAAGCACGCTTTTTTTTCAGATAGGTTTACATCTTTATTCCATTAATTCTTGCATTATATAATAAGAAAATCAAATATACATATATGAGATAAAAAGGTATGTATCATTTTGCTTTGTATGAAATAGAATTTTTTTTACTCTTTTTAAATGGAAAAAGTCAAGTAAAAAAAAAAAAAAAGTATAAATAAAGTTACACTAAAATAGTGAAAAAACATTGAGAAGAGTTGCACATCCGGCTTTGAGCTTTGAAAGAGGTTCTGGTCACGTTAGCGGATATTGCTGAGGGAGAGGAGCCAAACATCAGTAGCATAAGCAGTTCATCAGTGGATGGAATTGATCATGAACAGGTTGGTATATATCTTTGAACCATTTCCTAAATTATTTTCTACCTCTATAATCAGAACTATGTGTGTGTATATATATACACACTAGGGAAATACTCATGCCTAAAAGTATGAAATTATTATATAATTAATTGAAAATATTGTAGGTTAAAATGTAATTTGTGTATTGACTGGAACAAACGTCACGTCAACTATTGTGTTTTATTATGTGATATATCATAGCACTAGGGGGAATGATCATGCCTGAAGGCATGGAATTATTATGTAATTAATTGAAATTATTGTAGGTCAAGATGTAATTTGTGTGTTGACTGGAACAAACGTCACATTAACTGTTGTATTTTATTATATAAATAAATAAAAGTAGAATTAAGTGGAAAAAAAATTCAAATATCATATTCTTAAATTTTCTTGATGAGATGAGTTTTTATGGTCTCAATCAAAAAAATTAGAAATGTAAGTAATTTTAAGAGAATAAATAGAACCCCAAATATATAAGATAAATAAATAAATCAAATCATACATCGGAAACTAAATTAAATTATTAATATATTTAGGCGGACTAACCACATCTATCGTCGGGAAAGATATTATAAATTAAAGTCACAATTTTTATTTATTTTTTATTATTGTGCAATCACAATTTACAACTCGAAATGAAGTGGTTACTTTTTTTCGACGAGTTAAATTTAAAATAAAAAAATCATTAAGTATTTTTTTATTAAATTTATATCATTATCACGGCATTCTTCTAAATGTACAATAGCACCCTAGGTGTAGACATAAAGTTTGGACAATATTTTGCAACAAATATTATTGTGTTAATTGCAACTTCACTGTAATCCCTGAATGAAACTTAGCTCATGAATTTGATCTTTTTCGTGGGTTGATTATATAAGATAATGGGAGGAACAAGAACCCAATCAAAGGCCCATCATTGGACCATATTATATACTAGTTGTGGCCTGTGCCAATGGCATGGAAATCCCTCCCCTTCCTATCAACCAATAAGTCACGTGAGACAAATGTTATATTAATGAGTCTGTAATATAAATTCGGTTTCTATCCCTAATTCCCTAGGAATAACTGATTTTTAGAGACTTTTTATCAATGTTTAACTTGTATTTGTTTACGGGCCCATAAGGTCAAAATTTCCCCACTAGCTAGTTTTAACATATATACAACCAATTAAGTTACCTTCGTTTTGCGAGGTATCATACTAGAAAATTAGATGATATCTCTTTTTACTGTCAAAAGAAAAGAAGAAAAAAATAAGAATTAAAATTTTTTCCTTACTCAAATTGAGATGAAAAATAGAAAGAAAAAAAATGAAATTTGAAAAACTAAAATTAAGTAAACTACAAAATTAATATTATAACAAA
This sequence comes from Sideroxylon spinosum, assembly GCA_003260245.2. Lineage (NCBI taxonomy): Eukaryota > Viridiplantae > Streptophyta > Magnoliopsida > Ericales > Sapotaceae > Sideroxylon > Sideroxylon spinosum. The sequence continues at coordinate 783,104 of QLOD02000013.1, read as the reverse complement.
ATGTCCTTCTATTTTTACTTTATTGTATTTTTTTAATTTATTCCGACAAAGATATGTATTTGAGATTTTATTTATTTTTTATTAAATTCTCACTTCAAAAATAATTTTAGAATATTTTTTATGGTATATCTACGTTTGAAAAATAGATATTATGCCAATAAAAAATATGAAATCAAGTATAACATAAAAATTGAAAATAGAATTCTATTTTTCCATTCAAACCCTATATCTCAGTAAACAAACGAATCCCTAGAGGGTTTTTATGTAGAACTCGCCATATTTTAACAGCCGCTAATACTATCTTTTTGTGCTAGCCTGCTAGTTTGCTGTGAATGAAGCAGCTGTGAAAATTGTGTACTTTTTATCTTCCATCTTTTAGGTTTGTTTGCTATAAAAAAAAAAAAAGTATTAAAAAATTTAAAAAATTTTTAAAAATAATTTATTTTTTATTTTATTAAACGTATTATGAATATTAATACCTTTGTTTTTTCTAAGGACCTCAAAGCATGGAGTGGGAAAATAAATAAATGGTAACAAGCCAAGCAATGATTATTAAAATCAAAACTTTCCAAATTTGGATTTGGAGAATCCATATCTAGTGATTAACAGAGGAATCCAACATAGCATTTTTTTTTTAACTGAAATTAAGATCTGACACTTAGGCCCATGTGAAGACAAGACAGCTTGCGAACGGAAAGATGTGACAATAACAGTATATTTCGGTACCAAAAAAAGTTTGGGATGAAGGAAAGGTGAAAGGAAGAATTAGGGAATGAAAAAAAAAATAATAATAAAAAAACTAAAAAAAATATATCTATGTAATAATTTTACTTATTTAATGTGATATTTATATTTCAATTCAATGTTTGAGATTCATTTAAAAAAATGAATCGTTAAGATTTAGCTTGCAGATAAAGAAGAGAGAGGACTTGTAGATCAGTCGTGTCTTTAGATACGGGACAACCCTAATATATATATATATAAAGTATTTAAAAAAAAATAGATGTCACTTTTTAATTTTTTACTGTATTTATTTTTTCTTTCTTTTATTCCCCTTTTTTTTTTCTTCCTAAATTTAAAAGGTTAAAATGCTTGAGTCCCACCTCTAGTTTTACGTATTATCTTCCATTACCTTTTTTTTCATCTTCACTTTTGTCTCAAACTAAACAATATAAATAAGATATTATATCCTCTACTCCTTTCTCTCCCTTCCTATTTTTCATCCAACAAACATAGGACAATATAATATTTTACTGCATAGCCACAAATTGCCAGCTAATGCATAATTGGGCTAAAAAAACTGTCCAATAAACATCATTATGCACCATCAAAATGTTACAAAGCTGTGGAAATAGTTGGAGCCTCTCCTTCAAACTCTCTCATTAACTTTTTATATTTCCAACTTGCAATTGTTAATGCAAATATATATATATATATATATATATACATACACACATATCTTAAGAACATCTTAACAAGAACAACTGATTAATTAGGTCAACACTAACCGCCAACATAGCACAGCTAATTCTCTGACTTCTTGTTTTGCAATCCGCGCGAGTAGTCTAATGTTGTGAAACAATTAATTGTTTTATGTCCCAGTAAGCAGGATGTGCAAGGTATGATTCTTTGTTTCATCGAGCAATGATTATACATAAAGAAATTAAGGATCAAACCAGATGTGAATACAGAAGAGGAAATACAGAATAGAACCCTGAGGGGTATCTCAACTGGTAAGATCTTAGGTTTGCTTCCTAGTAATCACTAGTTCGAGTCTCCTCAGGGCCACTGAAGGTTTTACACGGTCGTTAACTTCATGACACTAGGGATTAATCGAGGAGTGCGCAAGTTGGTCCAGACATATTGAGTTATAAAAAAAAAAAAAAAAAAAAAAGAAGTGCAAAATAGATCCTAATGGTACATAGTGAAGGTTGATGTATCTGGGAAATTAAACTAGTTTAATTAACTATAATATTAATTAAATAGGTTGTGCATCCGTTGAGAAACTTTCCATAAGCCATTCCGGTCCCAAGCAGAAATTTGATGCCACACCAAAAAAATAATTTAAGTATCATTTTTTGCTCTATCGTCCAAGTAATATCCTTAAAAAGAAAAAAGATATTTTAAAGTCAAATGGGCGTTTGCAAGAAGTTCCTTCATAAAGATTTGTGCACTATATACGTGTTGCCTAGGTTTAGGACCTTAATCAATATCTAATTGAAAAGTTGGCATATCCTAACTAATTAATTCCATAAGATATTGATTGAGGAGTTTTATAATTAATCTTGAATTCTGCTCTGAAATCAGGTTGTTATGCCGTAGCTAGCAATGGTCCATACCTAGCATCATATCATTTCTTATATTAGTTTTTCCTATATACTTTCTTGAAGAATAATATCCTAACATATGGTAGAAAATAATTAAATTAAGATTAAATTAAGATTGGTCGTTGAGGGAGGGAAATCGTTGGGCCTAGGCTTTTATTCAACTTAAGAGTTGCTTGATGCCTTAATTGTCGCTACATTTCTCATATTTCCTTACCAAATAGATAGATAGATATATATATATATATATATATATCAACCCAAATAAATTAATTATTTATTAAAATTCGGAATTTGAACGTCAGTAGCGTACAACAGCTAGCCTAGTCTACTCAAGACCTATAATTATTATTGTTTTTTTTTTTTTAAGGTGATTTGCCTGTTCGTTGTTGACCAAACCAAATCCTATATTCCGACTATGGCAGTAGGTTCGATTTTTTTTTTTTTTTGGTTTATAAAAAGGAAAATAAATGTACTAGTCCCAAGGAGCCAGGCTGGGTTGGATGTCGATGCGATATTCTCCGGGATACGAGCATATCTAACATTTTGCTCAAGTAACTAATAATTAAGGTACGAAGGACTTGATTAGCTGAAAAATGTATCTGCTTGACAATGTTGCATGACCAAACCTCATTTATTACATCAATTAACGTAAATATTTCCGGTAGATTGTAGTGGATTTAGACTTTGTAATTCCAAAGTGAGTCATTAAATTAAATCAAGAATGAGATCCATGTTAAAGTGGGTTTCCCTTTTAATTCGACGACTTCTATTGACATTACAGAGTCGTCTCTTGCATTAATTATAAAATCCATTGCCCCCGTCCCCTCCCAAAATCCACAACTGCATCAACTTCCAAAGCTCCTTTCGATACAGGGTCCAGCTCAGAAGAAAATGTCTCTGGTTTCAAGCCAGGATCCAACATGGTTTCGACACCATGTGGGAAGGACTTATGGGACCATAATTCTAGTACTCAGTACAAGAGGATCTAAATAAAGTGTGTATATAGGCCCTGTTTGGTTGATACATAAACAACCAAAATTTACCAAAAGTTACAAAAAGTTATACTTTCTTCCAATCATATTTTACCATCTATCACCTTTATGTCACATCTTTTGCACTTTTACTGTACTTTTTGATTTTTTTTTTTTCTCCAAACAGCCCCATATTTGCGGAGATGAGAATTCACTTACGACTCATTAAGTACGAGACAAACGCGTACAGCCTAGATAAATGGTCCAGGGAAAAAAAAAGGAACAAGTGTATAGTTGGGAAACTTTAGTACTTCTGTGATATCAAGAATCTTATTTGGATTTCCTTGGATTCTTATAGGTCAATGATCAAAAATTGATAATTATTTTATCTTCATAGAAGTGTTTGGACATGGGTAGATAACGATTTTGCAGATATCTGACTGGCCTATAGTTTAAGGTATACACTGGCATATAGCCTTCCAGGGAGTTTGAATATGAAATAGCATATTCTTTTACAAGTAGGGTACTGTGTGAGTTGTATTTTCATTCTCCCAAATGGTGATAATTTATGCTAATGCTAATACTAAAACTAATTTATGCTCGTACTAAATGCTAATACTAATTTATGCTTAAAAATGGGGTGAGTTTAACATTTTTCTTTAAGCGACCAAACTAAACTTAAAAATTGTGATTTAGACTTTGAAAGTTACAAGGTGTAAATAGGAGAACTTGTGGGAAAATTAAAATATTTTGCTTATTAAGAATAGTGGTACTGTTTGTGGAGGGGTGGTTTGGTCATATATATGAATTTCATTCGTACAATGTAACTGTTGAAGATCATGGGTGTTTATTTAGTTGAAAAAAAAAATGGAAGGGGCATTTGAGGGTTAGGGAGAGGGGCACAGCTAACCATTTTCCGGGAAAGTTGCTTTAAAATAAAAGAACAGCTCACCTACCCCAACTTTTTGTGGCTATAAATACTTGCTCCTACCAAAGCCATCCTCCTTAACGCACGCACTCTCTCTCTGTCTCTCACACACATATTTTTGTGCATATTTTTCTTCTAGCTAGTGGGAATGACCATGACTGCACAACTGATAGAAAAGTCCTTCCAAGGAATTCATGTATTAGGAAAGGAAATTAATTCTTCCTTTCCCAAGAGGTAATTACGGTATAGCATATCATTAATTACTCGTTTGTTTATTTTCATGTGTGCGTGAAAAATACTAAAGTTTAATTATAATGTTAGCATTGTTTTTCTATTCTTCATGGAAGTTTGATAGCAACAGTCCAAGAAGATAGAGGTAAAATATCTCTCAAGTGCCATTAATTAATTTTTCTTTTCCTCTTGCGTAGGTTGGAGGGGAAGATAGCAATTGTCACCGGCGGTGCTAAAGGAATAGGAGAAGCAACAGTGAGACTCTTTGCAAGGCACGGTGCCAAGGTAGTCATTGCCGATGTCGAGGACTCTCTTGGAACCATGCTCGCCAACTCACTGGCTCCTTCAGTCACCTATGTCCACTGTGACGTTAGCTCCGAAGAAGATGTTGAAAACTTAATCAATTCAACGGTCTCTCGGTACGGCCACCTCGATATTCTTTTCAACAACGCAGGAGTTCTAGGCAGTCAATCGAAGCACAGCAAGAGCATCGTTAATTTAGACATAGACGAATTTGACCGCGTAATGCACGTGAACGTGAGAGGGGTGGCGCTGGGAATGAAGCACGCGGCACGTGCAATGATTCCGAGGGGAGCTGGGTGCATAATTTCGACAGCTAGCGTTGCTGGAGTCATGGGAGGGCTCGGTCCTCACGCCTACACTGCTTCCAAGCACGCCATTGTTGGGCTAACGAAGAACACTGCGTGCGAGCTGGGGAGGTATGGGATTAGAGTGAATTGCATTTCTCCTTTTGGGGTGGCCACAACAATGCTCGTCAATGCGTGGAGGAGTAGTAGCGATGATGACGAAGAAGAAGAAGATGATAGATGCATGGGTTTTGGGGTGCCTTCTGAGCAAGAAGTGGAGAAGACGGAGGAGTTTGTGAGGGGGCTGGCTAATATAAAAGGTCCGATTCTAAGGGCTAAAGATATAGCAGAGGCAGCGCTTTACCTTGCTAGTGATGAATCTAAATATGTTAGTGGTCATAACCTTGTTGTAGATGGTGGGATCACCACCTCAAGGAATTGTGTTGGCTTGTAAAAGAGAATCTCATTTGAAACAACTAATTAACTTCATTTTCTTTCAATGTAAGATCTACAGTGCTTAAGCATTTTTTTTCTTTTTTCTTTTTTTTGGTGTAATATCATTGATCTTATAAAAGTTAGTGCTAGGAAAATGTGTAAAACTTGAATTTCACATCGAATAAATAGAAGATAAATTTATTCTTAATATATAATTGGATGGTTCACCACTTATAAGACTAAATCTTTTATGTGAATATGGGTCATTTAATATATATTAAGTTTATGTGGTGTTGTACGGATTCTGTGAAAACTCCCCAATAGACCAATAAATAGGAATTAATATAGGCGGATCAAACTCTTAACAATTAGCAATTAGGAATTAATGTAAAAAACAACATGTATATATTAATATGTAACAAAAAGTAGGGAAGCGGGTCTTGAATTTTAAATAGATCATGTTATGAGAATTAATTTCAAATATTCATATTGGACAAGATCAGCTTTGGAATACTGCAAGCTGATCTTTTTATTCTAGATATCATATGATGACAAAAGTCTTTTGGGTCGGTCAAAGAGAGTTGCCACTTGCTAGTTTTATGGTTGATTTTTTTCTTCGTGTTGGTGAGGTTTCCAATATCCAACTGGACCTCTCTCTCGTTCGCATCCAAATGTATTCGGAAGAGTCAGATCAAATTTCAAGGTCGCTAGCTAGCTGTTTTGGACTCTCACATGTCTCAAGATGCCCCCATGCGTTTGTCAAGAGATGTGGAATGATGCTGCAAAATTCTCTTCCGGTGAATTGTGAGCATCTGTCGACTTCACATGTCACTACCCTTTTTCATGCAACCCCATCAGCAATTTGGTTTTTCTTTGTTGTTTCTTGAAATTTAACTAAAGTCAACATAACAATCGAAAAGTACCAATTAAATACCACTAGATTTGAATCCTAATGAAGAATTAACAGTTCATCTCAGAGAATATACACTACAGTTGTTTCATTTTTTTTTTTTTTTTGGTTGTAATATTTATAGAGGTTAGAAATAGAATTAAATGAGAAATTCCACGCCAGATGAATCTTATTATTACGGTAGACATTTAGAGAATTTTAAATTTGTAAACTCTTAAGAAAATCACAAACTTTAATTGATGAGCTCAACTGAACTAGTTGGTTAATAATAATAAGTATTAGTTTTCAATAATCCACATCTTTCAAAACTTGCAGACTCGAATCCAAAATGGAATTTTAGTCCTTAGTGCCACAAAGTGGGATGAGCGAATAAGTGGATTGCACACCTAAGTGGGTTGTGCCATCGTTAGTATTCATGTTAATCAAGTTCTTGATGTACTCCTAATTTTTAAATGAGATGGACTTAAAACTCAAAATGGAGCCTTATAAATGGCTAGGTTGGGATTTGATTAATCAACATTTTAGTTTGAAAACGAAAAAATTAAAATTTTATTTTTATTTTTTTTCCCTTCTTATATGATTTTTCTTCAAATTTTAAAACAAATACATACGGTTTTAAAAAGTTGATATTATTTTATTTTACTTTTATACATATATGAAAGTTTTTATTTTTATTTTTATTTTTTTGTGAATACGAAAAATTTTCCCAAAAATTAACAAATAAAAAAATAAAATTTAATAAAAAATCATACAAAATGAAAACATTGAAAAAAATAACTACTTTTTTTAATTCCCAGACTAGGCTTGTAAGTAACGCAATTTTTTAATCAAGAATAAGAAATAATATTCCCTGAATTAAAGTGGTAAAAGGGGAGAGGTGTAGCCGTCATGGGTACAGTCCTGATTTTCAAATAAAAAGCCCTGGAGGGCTCCAGGCCGAAGCCATTTTTAGCTCTTGGAAAGAAAATTGATATACGGGAAGGGGTGGCTGCGGTGAAAATTACAAAGCGGGGGGGGGGGGGGGGGGGGGGGCCTTTG
>QLOD02000013.1:757889-771762 GCA_003260245.2 Sideroxylon spinosum | reverse complement strand
TAGTTTAATTTAATTATTTATTAAAAATAATTAATAAATATATTACAAATTTATTTAAATAATTTATTTAATTAAATATATTATTTATTAATAAAATTTTTAGTTTAATAAAATATTTGAATAAAGTAATTTATTTTTATATGATAATAAAATTTATAAAAATGTTTGCAACCGAAAAAGAAAACAGAATGAAACCCTCTTTTTTTTTATTTTTCTGTCAAATATTTATTTTTTTGAAAACAAAAAAACAAAAAAAGATTTAACAAATATGTTTTTTATTGTCAATTTATAAAATTTAAAAAATATAAACAGAAAACAAAAATGTTATCAAACGGGACCATAGTGATTGCTTCGCGCTTCAATGCCTCCGACGATCAATTATGCCTCCGACGAGCAGTGATTGCTTCTGGCTTCAGCTTCCACCAAACAACCCAAACAGATAAAATTATTTAGTAACATTTTGAGTTGTCTGTGAACGTGTAAAGTTAATTAGAATATGGATAGGTATAAAATACCTGTGATATCCTTAATTAAACAGATAATGTATAAATAATTTTCGAATAATTATGTCAATTTATTTAAAAGATGACTTCAGATGGTTTCACCAAAAAATATGACCACCAAAAAAAAAAGAAAAAGTTTCAGCAAATGCTAGATTTTTGATAAAACGTATTAATTGTAAATTAAGACCCACAAGTTCCATGTATATATGAAGAAATCTTATGACATTGTGTTCATGGGCATGCATGCAGAGGACAATTTTCTTTCTTCAAAGGCATCATCGTTACCAACCAGCCATTAATTGGCATTCAAATCTAAAGGGGAACCATGAATGCGATCACCATCTGTATGATGAGTGTGTGCACGTGAGGGTTTGCAACCCCATTTGACCATGAAAATGGACCCAGAGAAAGCCTCCCCAATCAACCAAATAGGCACTCATTACCTAACAATATATCACTTTTGGACCTATTTCGTTGCTAAGAAACCTGTGTGTGGAAAGGGCCATTACTCAATTCATCATCAATGTTTCCTTTCCAAGCAATTAATTTTCACTCGTTTTCTTGTTGATGATTCATTGGAAGATGTGTTCTTCATTCGGACAAGTGCTATATCTATATATATAGTCTCTCATGGCCCTACTAAAAAAAATATTGCACGCTTAGCTTTATATATATAAATAGTCAAGGTAGGTCTAATGTCAGTGTTAGCTGGGGTGCCTTTTCCTATGGTGGAGAATGAATGAATTCATTTGACGAGGCTAAGTCTCTGTCACAATAATTAATGATTAACTACCAAGGCTCTTGATAAGTGAAATAGTAATCAACCCATCATTACAGAAGTTATTAAATTCAAAAGAATTATCGAAATTGTTCATCGTTGACCTAAAATTTAGATAAAATTTAGCGAACTCGTTTAATTAAGAAACCTACCAAAAACCTGGAGTGAAAACATTATTGATCACTTGGGATGAGGAATAAATTCCATCTTCATTTGGATACGAGGGTTTTATATATATTTATGGAAGATAATACCAAAGCTAGCCAGAAATATCAACCTTTTGTGTTCCATATCCATGCTAGACCAAAGAAATAAATTAAGGAAAAAAAAGGTATCACACGTCCTGTATTATAAATCGGAAGGACCCATTTCAAAATTTAGTGGATGAGAAAAGGGAGGGGGTGGGGGAGAGAGGCAAAAGTGATAAGGATCATTAAGGCATAGCCATTAATGCATGTGTCATGTAATCGGTCCTCCGCAATATTCTTTGACAGCAAAGACGACTGAAGATAAATTAATTAAAATCCTACAATATCAAGTTCCCATCCATATGGGTAATTGTTGGGAATTTAATTATTGTAGGAAAAGTTTCGAAACCTCTATTCTCTATTTCTACTTCCCAACGGTAATTATTTCATGGAAAAGTTAGAAGTTTCTATTTGAAGGAGTATTAATTTATAGAAATTATAATTCTGAAATGGTGAAATTCTTTGGAGAAGCTTCCAGCCCTAATTGAATAGATTCGGTGGTGGTCTCCTCTGGCGTTTTAGGAGGACATCCATAGAGTTTTAAACCCGGCACCGGAAGGGGGGGGGGGATCATCACCAACGGGACTCCTATGATTTTCAACGTGAAATAAAAAAAAAAAAAAAAAATCCTTTACCTTGTTACAAAATTAAAATTAAATAAAAAATTCTAAATATAAAAGAGGTTAAGAATTATACCCTAGTATTTTTATAGGCCTAAGGTGTTCCACTACACCACTGTTTTTAAATGGTTCTGCCAGTAATATATAAATAAATATAATACTAGACATAATAAATTGTATAAATATTATAATATAATAATAATTATATATATATTTTTTGTGATATGAAATATTCCTAGTAAATCGTCGAGTATTATCCCCAATTCAATCAATCATTTATGAAAAATATATTCACCGATTTAATATCCAATTTTCTCTCTTCCTAATAGGTACAATCATTTCTCTTCCACTCTAAAATCCCAACATAAAGATTCTTTTATCTTTATTTTGTAATTTCTTACTCCATTGTTGGAGTCTATAGGGACTCGTTAGATCTTATCGTACTCATAGATGTATGTATATTATCGAACCACGTAAATCATTTAATTCTTGTGTCTTTTTTTTTTTATAGTTGTTTTCTTTTTCATTTATTTTGTTGTTTTTACTTGTATGTTGTACAAAAATGATCTAATATTCTGCACAATAAAATATAATCAAAACATCATATCTATATATATATATGTATATTGTTAGTAAACAACTTGATATTGTTTGATATTCAAAAAAAAAAAAAAAAACAACTTGGGAGGTTCATTTTGCCAAATTGACGTGTCGTTTGAAGAGAATTGCTTATAAGATGATGCAATGCAGAATCGTTTGAGTCTATTTAAATCCTCACGTAAGGAAATTCGGCGACGTTATGACAATATTGTTGACGTACGGGTCTGCTATCAATATCAATCTCACATATTTAATTTCTTAATACTATATTCCTTATTTTGTGAACTAATTATCATTATCCAATATGTGTATTGCAGTAATTTTGTAGACTATCCCCGACCGACTGCTTTCATAAGTTCATTGTACACAAAATAATTGTTCTACCTTTCGGATCAGCTTTGATTCTTTTGAGAATATTCAATATTATTGTCCAAACTCCATGTACACGAGCGGCTTCGTCCTGGTTGGATCCAACTGGTATTCTTAAATGCATTTCAGTACGGCACCAAGGATGTCTTTAATCATAAATTTCTTTCATTTCATTTCTTTTTATTTAGTTATTTATTTATTATTTTATTATTATTATTAATTTTTTTGTGCGCGGGTGTGTGCGACTTTGCTCTATCTCTTGCTTAATTATCACTGTGTTAGGTTCGTTTTGGCACAGCCAGGAAGGTTCTCTTCTCACTCTCAATAGGTAATTCCTGCACTTGAACAAATATTGGCAACAATCCAAGAAATCCAAGACAAGCTCACCCCTTTGTTTGTGTTGTTTGTATAATAAATAGCCTCTCTTTTTGTTCATCGTAAATCACTAAACTTATTAATCTTCAGTTTAATTTTTATAAGGTATATAAATAGCATATGCTTATAAATCTTGTCAGAGTCCACATACTTGGTAGCTGGTGCAATGCCAAAATGAAAGCCCTTTGGTATGCAATGAACATCAAGGTGATTGTCAACTATGAAGGAAGGGCAATAACTCTCTCAGAAGATGCTTTTTGCCCCATTTCTTTTTCGAACCCCTTCTATTCTTTACTAAAAAATACACCATTTAGACAAAAAAAAAAATGGCAGCACCATTTTCAGTTCCTCTGTTTTGACTGAAATAGCATCAACCTCCTTTCATTGATAACTTGAAAAACAATATGGGTTCTTTTTATTTATTTTTTCAAATTTTTTGAGGAAAAAAAAAAAAACCCTGTTTTCTCTGCCTATCGATCTAATTTTTGAAGGGAGCAACATGGTAGGTAGGTGATCTAATACTTGCAGAGAAATTGTGTAATTGCAATGGGGGTATTATGGGAATTTACGTAGTTAGTCATAGGCTAAGTTAAGTAGTCGCTATCACGACAGAACAGAAACAACTAGACGAGAGTTGTCAATCAAACAGTCAATGGTTTGCCTGCTGGCTGCCATTTATTGTGCCGCCACTGTGGTGGAGAAAATTATGAATTTCTCCTTAATAATAGCTAAGGAAATAATATACCTCCATGGTTCATGGATCAGAAGTAATTTTTGGACTAGAGGGAGAAAACGATTCAGAGAATCAGTGAAGAACTTGATCCAACAAGTACAACAATTTCAAGACACGCAAAACTCATCACCTCGGAACTTATAAAGATGAGTTACTTCATATATGAGAGTGAGAGAAGGAGAGAGTTCTTGCGTTTGAACTTCTCTTCGTATGTACTGCATTTTTTTTTTAAATTTATAATATTTTTTTTTAAATTTAATTAAATTCTAATTAATTCTTAATTTCTAGACAAACCATTTTGCATTGCAATAATTGGTATAATCAAGTAGGCCTTAATTGGCACTAATTATCACGGTTGATTGATTAATACTATAATTAATGGAACATAAGTTGTTAATTAATTAATAATATAATTAATGGAACATACGTTGTTAATTAATAATACAATGAATATTGGAACATAGACACATATGTAGCTGATCATTTTCAATAAAGCAATTAGAGATAGATTTACGATATCTTCTGAAAATAGCATCAATCTCAATTATTTCCTGCTCTTTCACCCACAAGTCCGACATTCCACATGAAGTCGGCCAATGAGTGACAAGGAGTTTATACCAAATCATATATATGACACAGATAATAAATATATATAATGGGCTTTGCTAGCTACGTGTTACCAATTGGCAATGGCACTGATCATCTGAGATTGCATTCACACAGTCATATTAAATTAGAATAATAAATAATAAAATAGAATAAAAAAAATAGAAATAGTATGCTGATGACTACTTATAATAATTTGATTCACATTGTAATTAATCATCCAGTTTGATAACAACTCTAAAATGTATATATTGACGAGAAGACGGATTTAGTTGTTAACGTTGAAGAGTTAGGCTTAAGCTTGCAAACCAACGTAGTTTTTTTTTTAAGCTTTTCTTAATATATATTTATAAATAAAATATGATTTTATATTAAAATTTTTTAAGTATATTATTCACAATTTTTTTAAAAATATTTAAAATTATGTATAACCTACAAATTTTCTAATAATTATCTTTTAAAAAATGTAAATAACATATCTAAAAATTCTCAAAAAAAAAAAAAAAAGGTCACAAGACAGAAAAGCCAAAAAAAAAAAAAAAATTACCCAAAATAAAAAAAAATAAAAAAAACTATGTTTTCCAAGCTAACCGAGCAACAATGTCCAGTCACAATGGTCATTTACTTCTTTTTGTTTCTCAGCATTGCTTAGCCATGACATTGCTCTATGCTTGAGATAGACAAGACCACGAAGCACCCAGCGAATATCTCATTCTTCAGAGGGTTCATTTTTTAGCACGCGATACCTTAACAAGTATGGATACATATGTAGATTATTAATACGGATACAAACACAGTAATTTTAAAAATATAAAAATACTAACACTGTAAGAATATGATAAAAAAATATAATATTTTATATTTTTATTTTATATATATGTGTCAGTGTGTGAATATAAAATTCGCAATAAAACTAATTTAACATACAAAATATAAGATATGATTTTATAATTTTAAAGATTTCGACTACTCAAACTTAAGTTTGTGTTCAGGATTATTAAAAAGTTACCTGATCGTTAACTTGAGAGTTTTATGAATTAATCGAGATACGCATAAACTGGCATAAATATCCTGATTTTTTTTTTTTTTAAAATAAGTACCTAACATGTTCACACTTATGTCAAAATGTTTAAAGTATATATGTGTTCGGTACGTACCAAATAGTGATACAATGATACTGATTTTAGAGTGTTAATATTTCGTAATTATACTCAAACGAAACAAGAGGAAAAAAGAAAAAGGAAAAGAAAAGATAATATGATGAAAATATAAGACCAAAAAGTGAAAAAAACTATTTGGCTTGGTCGGCTAGGAAAAGAAAATGACAAGAAAAAAGAGCATTATTATGTTGACAATTAGGAAGCTACGTATATTGCAATTGATGTCCTTCCAAACTCAAAAGAATATAATATAAAATCCGCCTATGTATATATAACAATCTTTTCGGAAGGCCATTTTGTTACTGTAAGGTAGTTGTTTGAATCGGGTGGGTACAAAAAACTACAATCGATCTCATCGTTTGACCCCTATCTATGACAAACTTTGAATTCCCGGGGGTTCTCCAATTTTTCACTCGACCTGTTCTAATGGTCTCTTTCTTCGTATTGTTGAAATTGAGTTTATTTTCAGAGGCATTTAGTCGGTCAAAATTAGTTAAAAAATTATAATAAAAGTACATAGATTTAATTAAATCAAATCTAATTCATAAAATCTTATTTTAATTCTAAATATAAGAATAAACGTGAATTCTCACCAAAAAAAATTAAATCCCAACAACGTTACCATTCCAAACATAGTGTAATATTTCAATCTTCTCCAGCCTTTTTATATTGAGTAGTAATATACTAAGAAAAAAACAAAATTATGTAGATTATACCAATTTTTTTTATCAAAAAATATTACAGGAATAATACAATAATAGCATGTGTGATAAAAAAATTTAATAAACTATTTTTTACAAATTAATAAATGTTAAAAATTGTCACATCATTCTATGATTTTTTCAGCCAAAATTATTTTGATGCATAGCAATACTACACAACAAATTGTAGCGTTTACCCTCTTTGGTTTTCTATATAAAGGTTACTATATGTAGCCATCAAGAAACCAGTGGGCATATCCAAAGCATTTCTTGTGCATTCTAAGCTCACTGCATTCTTCCCAAGAGAAGATGGCTGCTGCTGAAACTGTGGAGCCACCCTCATGTAAGCCGGAAAACCAAAACATGGCGGCTGTGAGAGAGCTTTACTTAGCACTGGCAAGTGACAGCGATGACTGTAGGGAGAGGGTGGCAGGAATTTTGGTTAGTGACGTGGAATGGTGGTTCCACGGGCCTCAGAATTGCCAGCACATGATGAGGCTGCTCACCGGAGAATCATCAGGCGGCGCGGAGTTCAAGTTCGAGCCTCGGAGCATCACAGCCATCGATGACCGGGTGATCGTGGAGGGTTGGGAAGGAGCACAGGCTTACTGGGTGCATGTTTGGACGGTGAAGGATGGTTTCATCACCCAGTTTAGGGAGTATTTCAACACATGGCTCACCGTCACCGAACTCATTGGGCACCAGAGTCCGACCAGGTGGCAGAGCCGGCCTCAGGACCTTGTCAACCGCTCACTGCCTGGCCTTGTGCTCACCATTTGAATTTCATCAAATCAATTGCTTGAATTTGACTATATATATATAACTAAGAATATATATATATATATATATATATATGTTTTTTACTCCCTCAATAAATATATATATAATTTAAGCAAGTGTTAATAGACGTTGGTACAAATTATTAAAAACATGTTATGTAATAATATTTCATATTTTTTTTATATATAACTCTATAAAAGTGTAAAATATTATATATAGTATATATTGATTGATTCTTAATAAGTATTCCGAACACCTGTTAACCTGATATTAAAACTTTTGTAATTGAACTATTTTGATTTTGTTAATATTAATTAACCCAGGAAATATGTGATGGAATTCATGAATCAAATGCATGGAGATCTAATTCTATAATAGGAAAAAAAAAAAAAAAAAAACAGAACTTTACCAAGCTAATAAAATGTCTATATCTACACTTGGACAGAATCGGGAACTAATGGGATACATACACCCATGCATGTGTCGATCATTAGCCGGTGGAAAATTTGTTTTTTTGACCTAAACATGTGATTTAAGTCCACATTTATCATCTGCAGAAGTAGTCAGTTTCTATCCAGCTCTACCACACGTGTGCATGTCTGCTACAGCTACCGGCTAGATTCTTCTCATTATCAAACTTCCCAAAAAATAAGAGTAAATGTTTTTTCAAAAACTGCATTTTTTAAACAGTATGAATAAATGTGTTTATCGAAAATATTTTATATTAAAATAAATGGAACCTAAGAAAACTTGTAAATTTGGATCAATTTTTCCGGCATAACTTCCTAATAATTAAACACCGATATGTGCAAAATTCTCAATGTAATTAGCTTTATTCATAAACTGATTGCCTTCTATACAGTCAGGTTTGATAATACATATTAATTGGGTGCTTGTAAGTTGTTACTGTTAAATCTCTTATCATGGGAGAATTATTACCAGAGGTTCCATAGGCAATGCAACACCGTACCATACAAATTCTTAGTTGGCCTGTGGTCTGTGGATGTTGTCCCACTGATGCTGAAAACTCAATAATTCGTGCAAATAATGTGTGTGCGAGAGAGAGAGAGAGAGACCATGCAGCTTCTATTTGGTGGTGCTTCCTTCAGATGACACAAGAACTTGTAGTCCAACTTTCTGGGGGTAAGTGGGAATCCACAGGGCCATTTGATTTCTTGCTTTATTTATTTATTTATTTTTTATGTATGTACCTACACTTTGAATTTGGATTGATGGGAGAAAAGAAGTACGAGGGATGCATACCCCGTTTACAAAATAAAAACTGTACAAAAGGATGCATACAACTAGACATATATCATCAATTTAAGTACAAGGAATGCCTCAATTTACAGAAATTAGTCGTTTTGTATCAGAAGGCTTATCTTACTAAGTTGTAATATGTACTTTAAGCCTGACTTCATGCTTGATTGCTCTAAGAATTTCCTCTGGGGGAGAAGAAAAGTACTTAAAAATTCTTGCATTTCTTTCTAGTCACAAGTGATACCCTAAGCGCAGTCCAAGCAAGCTTCAATATTTAGCAAAATTCTTCTAAAGGGTCATGTTTAAGTTAAACCACACTTTAAATGTCACCCCAACTGGTGTATAGATGTCTAGGGCTCAACCACTGTAAGCACTTGGGTGGTGCCAACCATAGGTGGGGCCGACACAGCAAAGCTTGAACCGGCCACAGCCCCACCCTATTGGTGGAGCCATGCACCAACCATTTGACCATGCCTCCAGAAATGTAGATGATGAAATTGCTTGAGCTTGCAAAACCCATGGCTCAAAAATCATTAGTTCCTACACCACCAGTGATCTGTCAGATGTGGATCCACCGTATTATTTGTTTTGTGATAGTGATACCATTGTGGTGAATCAGACCTAGAGGAGTTTGACTATCCTAAAATAATAATAATCGTTGACTATGATAGTTATCGGAGATTAGAAAGATGAAAATTAATGAAGACTGTCTAAAACAAAAGAATGAGATATAATATAATAATGACAGTGATAATGGAGTATGAATGAATGATGAACCTCCTAGAAAAGAAGTGATTTATATAAGTTGGGAGAAATCTCTTAAGAGATCAGTCAAAACTATATATCTACTAAATATCAGGATACCTCTATAAGAGAAGAATTTTTTTTAATTCTCTCTCCAAACCAGTTAAGAAAACCTTAACAATCTCTTGATTCTAACTATCAAATCACTGGACTCCTAATGATCCCGTTGAAAAATATATCAGTATTTGAGCAGAGATATTCTCGAATCTTGCGCTCCTTATCCAGGGGAAGGAATTAATTGTGAAAAGGATCTTGCCAAAGCTAGTTGTTGGGGATTTCTTCGCAGTATAATGACGCGGGAAACATCCCAGACCGCACGATAAAGTCACAAAAAATGCAATGATATAACCCAAGCTTCACTATCGCAGCCTAGATGCATAACACACAAACATAAGAAGCCATTGCTGCCTAGTTGTGTCCTTGAAACAATTGGACTTAAGTGGCTAACATCAACCCGGGATTAATCATGTAACATCAAGATTTGTGAACCATGCAATTAGATAGTTTATAACAAAAATTAGTTTTAAAAAAATT
This sequence comes from Sideroxylon spinosum, assembly GCA_003260245.2. Classification (NCBI taxonomy): domain Eukaryota; kingdom Viridiplantae; phylum Streptophyta; class Magnoliopsida; order Ericales; family Sapotaceae; genus Sideroxylon; species Sideroxylon spinosum. The sequence continues at coordinate 761,691 of QLOD02000013.1, read as the reverse complement.
TAAATTCTCATTTAAAATTTTTTAAATTATTTTGTTGTAAACCATCCGAGTTGGATCGGACTCTCAACTCCAATGTTGGGAGAGAATACATTAAGGGGGTTGATACTACGCTCCCTCCTTTTCAATTTGGGTGCCAGATAAACTGCGTGGCTTGTCTTCTTGGTAGGGTTACACAAGCGACAACTTAGCCTAATTTAAGGGCCCAAGTTCTCATGTTTTTCAGACTAACATTTTGAACCAATAATTCCTCGAGTAGCCACGAGGATTATTTATATAGGATCAACAAATTTTCCTGTGAAAAAAAAAAAAGGAAAAAAAAGAAGAAAGCATTATCATTTATATATGCAATCGGGGAAATACATTATCTGCAAAGAAACAAGACAAGCACCCTTGGAAGCAGCAGGCACTCTTGTATTGTAATAAGAAGAAACCAAGAGTCTTTTACAGCCTTATCCTCCCACAACTGCATCATGGTGTGCAGACAACATCGTCTAAGAACATAAATGAAAGGTTGTCTTAATTTTATACAGAATCAAAATGCAAATCCATGATCCAATACAAAATGTCTTCACTGAAATAATTCAAATATTGTTGGAAGCAATAAATCTACATAGACCTCTCTGATGCTAAATCAAGCAGTGTACGAAAGAACTCACGAGGATACATGGGAGGTTGCTCCACTAGAGCCTGAGAAGCATAGAGCAAGATCAAACAGGTTAGGGGCACTAGTAATTAATTAAGTAGTATATCTGATTGACGCAACTCAAGCGCATAATAAAAACTGAACAATGAACTTCAATGTGGCTTCTTTATCATTAGCTAGAACTCACTCAAGCTAAAGGTAATCTATTTTGTGCTCAAAAATGAGTTGCATATCTCCACGCTATGCTACTAACATTACATAATCAATGTTAATGCTGCACCACGTGTATCAGGGATCTTATGATTACCTGATGAATCAAAACAGTAGAAGGTGTCATTCCCGGCACAGTATTAACCTCGATGATCAGTACCTGCAAATAAATAATGGGATTACAGACAAAGATAAACTTAAAAGAGGTCCATTCTCCAGAATTGGCCACACTAATGGAGGCTACCAGAGCAAACTGATTCAGTCTTCAGAATATTACTAGCATCAACACTAAATAAGCCAGTGGGCATTCCATTTATCCCTGGAAGTGTCAGTGTGTCACACATGGATTTGCCATCCACTTCGATTTACTTTATAGAAAATCTGATACACCTTATCTAGCAGATGCAGGCTAGTAAAAAGTAGAATGACTTTTTCCGTTTAAACTTGAGACGTGTGATTTAAAATTGGGAACTAATTTCGGTAATGCTAGGTGCACAATCATTCATCAGCTGGTTTTGAGGGATCCCTAATTTGTATGTAAATAAATAAGTTGTCAATACCGCCCCCATGTACAATAAAAATAGTATACCTTGCCAAGTGATATAGAGAAATCAACATACCTCACCACTGTCAACGTTAACAAAAGCATCGATTCGTGAAAATCCTTCTAACTGCAGTGTGTTTGCTATGAGTTCAATGCGTTGTTTACATCTTGCCAATGCCTCATTGCTGATCGAGGAAGGAAAGACAATTAGATAAACCATGAGAAACTTGAAAAAATAACAAAATATAAGTTCTGAATAAATAGGTTTCAAGTCTTGACACATGCATGCATGCTGAAACACAATAGACAACATATGTGTTGCTCTGGATTCTCTCTCTTTCTTGGCTGCAGTTAACCTCCAACCCATTCCCAAATACATCTAGATGCAAGGTAAGAACACAGAATATATCTAGTAATTGGTTCAAAAATCCAACAAATTACTCTCTCTGGCGTCACAACTTGAAAAAGATACTCCAATCACATAAAGCCAGTATTTATCAAGTGCTGCAATTTGCTTAATCATAACCTGATTTATAAAGCAATTTTTATCTTAATGCGCAATTCCTGCAGACTTAGTGCAATAATTAATTTCTCAAATTTCATGATCAACATCACTGGTATAATAGAGTCAGGGGTGTGCAACGGACACGACCCATTATTTTTTTAAACCCCCTGACCTACCTGTTAACCCGTTTTAAGAGAATAGATTAATGGGTCAAACGGATAAATAGGTTAATGGTTCGGGTAATTAACTTTTTTATTATTTAAATTATATTTTTCATATTATACTATATATAAACATTTTTTTCTAATTCAATTTAAAAATATCTTTTATGACTTACATCTATTTTTATTAGTTTTAACTGGTCAGATCCAATCCATTATATGTTACCCCTAACCTGACACATTAAGGCCGAGGTTGGGCCGGACCTGGTTGACTTACACAGTCTTATCACATAAGAAACACAAACAATTCTAAGAAAGTGACAAATCACGTGTCGGATATTTACATTCATTGGACACTTGAAAGAAAGACATATTCATAACTTATATATATATATATATATGAAACATACTGTAATTTTGAAAAACAAAACTTGCAATCAAATGATAAGATAAGAACCATATGAATTACATTTGTTAAATCCTTATTATTTATTTATTTTTATTTAGGATCATTAATATCTAAAATTTCTAATTTGTTTGTAAATACAATCTCTTAAAATATAGATAAATAAACAATAAATGCGTTAATAGTACAAAAATGAATTAAGTAGTTTTTTCATAAACATAAATAAGATTATATATTTATTCATTAATGTGTCCTACAATATGGTGCACTAAAAATTTCAAAAATTAAGTGTTTGCATATTCATGACTTGTCGTATCCGTATTTCATGTCCGCTCTTAGCCTATCATAGATAATGAAACTCAAAAAATGATACTATCATAAGTTTGGTACAAAGAAAAGGGTATAACTGAAATATAACTGTTAGGGACAAAATTGTAAAGTTGGCAAATCCATAATCAAAACAAAATTCTGTAACGTTTAGACTTAGTGTAGGTTAAAACACTATAGTCTTGAGTCAAGTAGAAGTATAAAGAAACAGAGTTCTATAATGTTTGGACTTAGTGTAGGCTAAAACACTATAGTCTTGAGTCAAGTAGAAGTGTAAAGGCCTCAGGAAAATTATCCAAATACTCTTAGAAGTATGAAACGAGTTGAACAGAGCCAGACGAACAATAACGTAGGAAGACCGCAGGAAGCACGCTCTGAGTCGCGAGATAAAGCTGAGAGTGGAGATCAGAGGCTTTGGTCGTGCGGAAAGGGCACGTGAACACCGCGGGAAGACCGCGAGTGCGAGTTTCTCGCGAGGTGACTATTCTAGCTTCGATTCTCCTTCGTGTTAATCCTGTTCGTCCTAGGTTTTGTATGATATAAAAAGAGGGACGTATCTAGGGTTTCACAGAGAGCCAAAGACAGAGAGAGAACATTCATAGAAGGGTGCTAAATAGTTTCAAAGTTCTCTAAAATTGCTTAGCCAAGCTTTCCAGTACTTCAAAGTTTAATCCGAATGAGTTTGGATTCGTGGTTCGTGATCGCTGAGGATTCAGCACGTTGAGGATTCAACAAAACTACTGAGGAGTCAGTGTTGTGCCTTCAAGGAGTCAGAGGGCTTTCGCTAGAGGAGTTGGTGCATCGAGGATTCGAGCAAACGTCAAACAGGGTATAAAGTCGAGGAGTCGATCTATCGAGAGCTTTGAGTTTGTAACCAACGTTTATTTTAGTGAAAATCTTTTAGAAGAGTTTCCTGTGTGGATTTCCTTACCACATATATTGCCTTCTGCTTTCAATTATTTATGTGATTGATTGTTTGGGATATCTAGCACAGTACACGTGAATT
>QLOD02000013.1:715656-757789 GCA_003260245.2 Sideroxylon spinosum | reverse complement strand
CCAACATCAAAATTTTTATCAAAGGCCTAAAGGTAAGTTTCAAGGTACGCATTTTCAATCCTACTTTAAATTTGTACATGTTTGTCATCATTGTGGAATTAAAGGTCACATTAGACCTTGTCATCATTGTGGAATTAAAGGTCACATTAGACCTAATTGCCACAAATTGTATGGGTTACGTCTATCCTATGTTGGCACTAGGAATTTCTTGAGACCTAATTTTCAAGTGTCAAACAGTTTTGGCCCATTGAGGTTCTTAGAGTCATGTTTTGATTCTAGACCTTACATGCCTTGGCCAATGAGAAAGAATAAAAAGAAAAAATTTTCAAGATCAATTGGTTCAAAATCCAACAAGCCCCCTAAAATGAAAACTATCTGGGTTAGAAAGAGTGACTTACATATCACTCACACCCCTAAGGATGTTGAAGGAGTGAGCCTTGATACGTAGAAGTAATTTTTTTTGTATAGACTAGGCTATGCATAATTGTTACATTCTTTCCTAGTTCCATGAAATTTTGTAAATTAGATTTTTTTAATATTTTTTAAAAACATAAAAATAATTTTTTTTGATATGATTTTATTCTTTTGATGTTCTTGCATGATCTATTACTTCATACACACTTCAAAATCATTGGAGTAAAATTGTTGATCTACATAGTGGTCATGAATTTGAATTACTTGATGAACTTGAATCCTATATTTTGTTGTTCCTTATCATGGTAGTGGTGTGCCTATTGTAAATACATTGAGGTTTGGACTTCATGAAAAATCTTTTCACTGCCCAAGTGTGTTTATAAATTCTCCTTTTGGACTATTCGTTACTCTTGAGTTATATCAATTAAAATCACTTGGAAAAGGCTACCAATGGGATAGTGTGGAGCTAGCTTGTTGACGTGCAGGTTATCAAAATAACCACTCTCTGGATTTGACGATACAAGAAGATGACTACCTACCCATAAGTGTATGAAAGCCGGTAAATAAAGTTAGAAAAATCTTAAAAAGAAAATCTTGATAAACTTGGTGGAAGTAAATTGAACAATTGGTGTGTAGTTGAAAATAAATGAATTGAGGAGAAATAAGTCGAAGAACACAAACGCATATATTATTTGTTCAATTCATTGTCCAAAAAGAGCATTTTAAAATTTCATGCGAGTATGTGAAAAGTATTGATCATAATTGTTTCTAAACTTCATTTCACATACCGGGCATTTGACCATTGGTATGACATGTGTGAACAACTTATAACATAAATAGTAAGATGACTCTTAGAATTCTTATCAGTGCTATTTATGTGTGGCCAAAAATTTGAGACTGTGTTTAGTTTTATGTTTGGGGAAATAGAACTTGGAATGAATTGATCAAGATTATACGTCATATCTTATTTTTTTGTCAATTCATGTCAAAAAGAGGGAGAAGTTAATTAAGGGGGAGAATAATTAATGTTTAATTGAGGGGGAGAATAATTAACGTTTAGTTATGTTTTATTTTTTTTGGTTAATGTTTCATTCATTTTTGTTTCATTTATTGTTTCTTCCCACATGATGCCTTGATCATTTTGCTTAAGTGTACAAGAAACAGATATAATAATCTAAATATATTGATGATCACTGCATTATTTTCTAACACCTTAGTTTAGGATGATTTCAGTTGTAAGTGCTTCTATTAAGTTTTAACATGGAATTGCCAAAGGGGGAGATTGTTAGGGATAAAATTGTAAAGTTGATAAATCCATAGTCAAAACAGAATTCTGTAATGTTTAGACTTGGTGTAGGTTAAGACACTATAGTCTTGAGTCAAGTATAAGTGTAAAGAAACAGAGTTCTGTAATGTTTAGACTTAGTGTAGGCTAAAACACTATAGTCTCGAGTCAAAACAGAGTTCTGTAATGTTTAGACTTAGTGTAGGTTAAAACACTATAGTCTTCAGTCAAGTAGAAGTGCAAAGAAACAAAGTTCTATAATATTTAGACTTAGTGTAGGCTAAAACACTATAGTCTTGAGTCAAGTAGAAGTGTAAAGGCCTCAGAAAAGTTATCCAAATACTCTTAGAAGTATGAAACGAGTTGAACAGAGCCAAACAAACAATAACGAAGGAAGCACGCTTTGAGTCGCGGGATCACCGCGGGAAGGGCGCGCGAATGCCACGGGAAGACCGCGAGTGCGAGCTTCCCGCGAGGTGACTATTCTGGCTTCGATTCTCCTTCGTGTTAATCCTGTTCGCCCTAGGTTTTGTATGATATAAAAAAGGGGACATATCTAGGGTTTCACAGAAAGCCAGAGACAGAGAAAGAACATTCATAGAAAGGTGCTAAATAGTTTTAAAGTTCTCTAAAATTGCTTAGCCAAACTTTCCAGTACTTCAGAGTTCAATCCGAAGGAGTTTGGATTTGTGGTTCGTGATCGCTGAGGATTCAGCACGTTGAGGATTCAACAAAGCTACTGAGGAGTCAGTATTGTGTCTCCGAGAAGTCGGAAGGCTTTCACTAGAGGAGTTGGTGCATCGAGAATTCGAGCAAACGTCAAACAGAGTATAGAGTCGAGGAGTCGATCTATCGAGAGCTTTGAGTTTGTAACCAACTTTTATTTTAGTGAAAGTTTTTTAGAGGAGTTTCCTGTGTGGATTTTCTCGCCACATATATTGCCTTCTGCTTTCAATTATTTATGTGATTGATTGTTTGGGATATCTAGCACAGTACACATGAATTTTCAATAACAAATAACATTTTAGAAGTTATAAATCTCTATTTCGGAGACTCCAAACAAAACCAAAATCAGTATTGATTTCACTTTATGAACTATCAATGAGAAAAAAAAAAATAAATATGTGAAAACATACTATCCAGAATAATATGATCTTTCATATGAGCAATTGTAAAATGTAAAAGGGCCTTAATTTTTACAAAATGAAGGTATCTAACAAACCTAATAATGTACGATGGGGGTGGAGTCAGATTGATGCCAGTTCCTCCTGTGAAACACATACAACAACATTAGACGGCAAGGTGCTCCTTTCTAGACAAATATCAAACAAACAACGTGAACCTCAAGAAACTCTGCTCAGAATGAGCCCAAATATGAAGAAATGTCGTATTGGCAGGATCACTAGAACTGTAACTGAAAATTGAAATCATTTTTACACTAGGATAGCGCAGGAATGTATCATCTTCTCTATACTATGTTGGCAATTAAAGACGCACAGTACCTTGGAATTTTTCCTCAAGTGACAAAATATCTCCACTTTCTTTGACGGTAACGCTAGGAGTCAACGAGTACATTGCTCCATGTTTTCCTATTACACCAACAGTTACCTCTACCCATCTACTCTGTCCTTTCCACAAAATCTGCCGTGCATTCTCAATTGTGGATCTGGATGAGAAAATAATCTCATCAGTCTCAATGAAAGGCTCAAAAATTAAGAGCTCTGGTGGTGGGTTTGGCATCTCAATCATTCCATGTGCCTGCATATTGGTAGAAATGACATACAGAGACACAATAGGTTCATTAAAAGCTAATTACCGCAGATAATAGTTTTCCTACAATTAAGTTATAATATTACCACATGTAAGCCAATTATATAGAGATGTTTTATTTACTTCATTGCAGCAAGCATGTGGAAAACAATAACAAGAGAACTAAATACTTGGGGAACATGGTATAAGATGCAGAAACAATAACCATCAAACAACTAAGAAATAAGAAAATGGAAAATTTGCTAGTTCTAAACTTGAAGCTAACTCGTTTCAGATGCAGTATAAGAAATGTAAGTTTGTGAATTACTAATCTGAGAATGTATAGGTTCATACAAGCACTTGAGTAGCTGAGTTCATGTGTGGAAGACCCACAGAGCAATATCATGATGAAAGTAATGACTTTCCAAAACATTAAATAGGCATAGGATGATTACTTGCTGTTTGGAAAGTATGTTGATTGAAGGACTATTACATTCACGTGCCCAACTTTGTAAGAGATTTTTATGGATATAAATGTCAGGTTAACAAAATCTTGACATGTCAATACGTTCCATGATAAATATTTCAATAAAAAGGGTTTTCTTTCACATAAAACAGGAATAATCACATGCCCAGACCAATATATTCAAAATCATAGCAAAAGAAATGTAGTATAGCCTAAATATCAGTCCACTTAAAAAAGAAAAAAAGGGAATAAAATTTTTAGTAAAAAACACTTTGGACATCTAATATGTCTACCTAAAATACAATGATACCTAAGGCAGGTATGCATGGTTTATCATGTAATTGTGATTCAATGAACTTAGGGTCGAGGCATTTGGAGAAGTGGGACACAAGAAAGGGGCGACATTTTCATTTTTGACCTAATTAGACGGGACTGGTGCTCGGAATCGCATCAAATTTTGTGAGGAAATAATAAACGGCCTATTGACTAATACTCATCATCTTTGCCATGATCTATGCCGGATTTCCGACAAATTCCATCATCTAGACTGTCAAATCATTAATTTTGCCATTTTTTGAAAGTTTTTAATGTATAATAACTTTTGATAGGAAATTTAGTTTCTTTGCCATTTGTTTTGGCAATCTTTGATTTTCTGCAAGTTTTAATTCTGTACTTAGTTGGATTTTTCCGTTTTTGGTTTTGTTTCGATTTATTGTCAATTAGAGTCTGATTAGAGTTAGGACTTGTTTTGAGTCTTTCAGTCTTTAAATAGTAAAGTCCTGTACCATTGAAACACAATTTTTATTTACCTAACACTATACATAGATTTTTCTTCTTATAGTTCTAAGTGGTTTATGAACCCTAACAATGTTGTCCACTTGTTTGGTAGTTTTTGTTTAGAAATTCAACAAGTTCGTAGAAGGTGTCTATTCGGCACTTTCCATCATAGCTTGCTGCATCAAATTGTCACGCAGTGAGCACCTAATTATTCCACATCGCAGCTCAAGAACCAGCTGGCACACCTTCACAGCACCTCAAAAAGATCTTTTGATTGCTATTCTTCCAAAACCCACATAGAATATGCACTTCTATAGAACTTGCAAAAAGACAAACACGTGTATAATATTGATTATAGTAGCTTGGTTCAAAATGTCAATACTGCCTACTTATTTGCTTTAAAAAATGAACTACAGGGATACTTAGACTGCATATACATTCACTCTTGTAGTTGCATGCTTGCAAACATCTCATCAAATTTCATAATCAATTCCCAGGCGATACCCACTCTGGATAAGTACTTGTATTTACCTCATGCTGACAGCCACAATAGATGACAATGCCTTCTATTGTATTAGCTATTCTTGAATATATATATATATATATATATAAAGAAAAAAAAAACGAGGGTTGGTAAAATGTAAAATGTAAAATTTAGTGCTGAACTCACAACCATATAATTTTGAGATAAGAATATTTTAGAAGATATGTCTGATGCAGATGAAGAGATTTGTCACATTTGGATAGCATAGGCAAATGATAAAGATTTGTCCATACCCTTGAAAAACTATTCGAAGGAATCCTAAGAAGGCAATCTTTCAATGCTTTTACATACACTGCGAGGTCCTCGGAACAGCTGCACAAACAGAACGGATTTGTTGACAATAGAACAATACCAATATTTCATCACAAGCATCGCACAGGACAAAGCTAATAAAATTCTGAGCATCTATGATAAGAGAATAATGACAAAAAATGATGTAAACCTACCAAAGCCTGGCAACTCCAGTAGAGCATCCATCTCTGGCTGGTTTAACACATAATGTTTCACACTGAAGCTTAGAGGTCAGCTCCTGCCATGTATCAAATATGGGCAAATTCAGTAGATCCTCTTTTCTTCGGACATCCTTGGTTATGGCGAAAACTCCCAAGTCTGCAAGCTATATTCACAAAGATTTGATGCTCAGAAAGAAGATATGTCAGATCAAATGAAGCAAAACAAACCTAAAAGGCCTATAGCAAACAGCTTCTAGACCATCTTCATAAAATACAGTATAAAATACACAATCCTCTCAACAAAAATAAAAGTAGAAACAAAAAGTAAGACATAAAGGAAAAAACAAGAAGTCTAACTTGTCTTCAAGGCATCATATATATTAATTGGTCAACCTACATGGTTGAGAGCAAGAGATGTTGCAACTTTGTCCATACATGTCTTGGAAGCCATAACACCAGGGCCTTCAATTTGACAAAAATAAAACATGAGAAGTTACAGATCAATGACATAAATTATGAACTCTTCACCAAAAATCAATGAGAAATACCCGTATAAAGAACTCTTTCGGCCTCTAGCAAAGACTGGAGTGTACCATCTTCACCAATGCCTCCGTGCACTGTTAATTGTATACTTTATATGTCAATATTTAGAACTCTCAGTAGCAAACATGCTGACCAGGTTCTTCTTTTAAAGTAGTAGATGCTCAGAATAATTCAATAATTAGAATACTAGTTTCATGTAATACTAAGCGAGAATCCACTTGATGCTCTGGGTATCTACAAAGTAATTCTTTCAGTTTAATTGCAGTTAATACAAACATTTGAGACTCAAATACAACGAGTTCCATAGAAGAATAACTATTAACCACTTTGGGGCATCGTAGTACTAGTGCCTTACTATAAATGGATTATGCAAAGCAGTACAACGATAAACAGTACTAAGAGATGAAACAGCATTTACAAGATTTAGAAATGCAGAAGAAAACCAAAATATTCATCTTACCAGCTTACGCAATTTTTAGAAATCCAGGGATGGTGGATCCATTCACTGAAAATGTTTGTGAATGTTTTACCTATAATGTGGATCTCCTGTGACTGTAGGATTCATAATTTTTTGTATGTAGTGAATGCAAATGGTTATGTCCCACTTACCAAAAAACAAAACAAAACAAAACAAAACGAATGGGTAGATGCTTTCAGTATAAAGTACTTCTGATTTATCAAAAATAATAGGAAAAGCATAAATAGTAATTTATACTCTCTTTGGACGAACAAAATACTTGCACAAAAACCATAAAAACAATGTTCATACAATAAAGATGTCCTACTTTATAATAAAAGGAAAGAAAAAGTCAAATTCTAACTATATCAATTATCTTTTATCCTATTGAACTTGTTAAGACAGGCATTAATTTAAATGCAAGCAAGTATTCACTGGGTAGGTCATCATGACAACAAAAGAGAACCTGCAATGAACACTGTGGCCTGAAATTCTTTGGCTAGTTTGATCCATTGCTCGAGTGTCAATTTTACTGGAGGTTCATCAGATATATCAAAACCTGCAAACCAATTGTGCTGCTTCAAACCTCCCATGAGATCATCCATCACTTGGCTCCGTAACTGAGATGTCAATGCTGCACGAGTAGGCTCAATGGCCTCCACACATGCATCGAGAACTTCTTCTGTTGTATGTCTTAGCACAAGAGAGTATCTGTACGAAAGAAGAGCACTGTATAAAATTGAAATAACATAGAAAACAGAAGAAAAGGTGCATCGTGCACCCATCTAAAGAACTGTGCTAAGAAAATCAGTTACATCAAAGAATTTCTAACATTCGTGATGCATTTGAGTCATTTAATATTAAGCATAGCTGTACTTCTTATATTTTTTTATAAGAATATTAGTTTATATATATATATATTGTAAGTCATAGCTTTAAATTTTATCACATCTATCTTTGGTTGATATCCTTAATTTTCTATCAGGACAATAGAACAATGTACCTTTCGAGATTACGAATGTAATTTGATTGCAACGCTAATTATTAAAAACTGGAGGAACTACAGGCAAGATAGCATACTGAGCATGAAATTATGTTGAATGCATATTCCCATAAAGCACTAAGGCATATAGTATACCAACATAAATATAACTTACGGTAGTGACCAAACTGTTCTGGAGCTCACTTCCATGTCCTTGTTATCAGGGTCTGTTGTGGATGAATAAACATTTGAAGGGGAAAGCAAACATGGTGTTACTTCAAGCTGTTTTCATGAAAATTGCCAATAGCACTCTTATTAGGAAAGTAAATCCAATACATTTTTTAAATTTAGAATGCAGCAATATTAAGTCATAATAGAAAAAATGCCAAAGTCATTGAAGATAATTCATAAAGTGAGCCGGTAAAAAGTAAAGAGAAAGAGCATTACTAGCATCCAGAAAAACCAAAAATTATGGATGAAAAAGTAATAATCATAGAGAAATTCTAAAATGATAAGAGCGCTCTGAATTGCAACCAAACTATCTATTTAACCATTCTAGTAATAAAATTATGCCGAAGACATTATTAAAATATTATATATATCATTGGAAGTTATGGGGGTACAACCCAATTTAGCAAAAGAGGATTTCTCCCTGTAAAGATAATGTGTAAAAATGTTTAGCAACAGCTGTTTCAAATTTATGTAATAAAATTAAAACAAAAGATTTCAATTAGGTCATAACTTTAGAAAAATATATTATAATGGTTACAACACTGATTATGAACAACTAAGTTTTCTAACAAAATCAGGGGGCTCGAGAAATTTCACATTTACGAATGTAATGAACCCAGGATCGTTACCATCATGTAAGTTGGGCATGATATAAATTAAGCCTTCGTAAACATGAACACTTACATCGTCAAAAGCTTGTAAATTGAGCCAAACATTAGTTCCACTCATAAGAGATACTTGTCGTTCAGAAGTGTCACCACCAAAAATGAGAAAAACTTTGCGAACATCTTGGTGTTTGGGAAATACTTCAGTGAGTTGTGAAGATTTTGATCTTCTAGTTCTAGGCAAGGGACTTGGGATGTTATTGTATGAAGCTAGACTGGGAAATCTCAAACAAGCATGCCGAACAATGGTTCTAAGGATGTTTGAATGAGAAAATCCAACCTGAATGTGAAAATAAATTATAAAGAGAATGATTAGTAATCAAAAGAGGATGAACCAAAATATCAAAGCATAAAATACCTCACGCATAACTAGGAAAAAAAATTAAAGCATAAAAATATTTTAACAAAAAAAGACTTTCATCTAAGGAAAAGTACACAATAAAAACATGGAAAAAGTTTCCAGTAATTTTCAAAATTAATGAACTGAAGAAGAGAGACAAAAAGTGTTTGGAATCTGCATTCCATAAGTCTGCTGATGTTCTCTCAGGCACAAGTACTTAGATCAACCTACCATGGCTACAGGCAGATATGCCTGTTAGGATTTGTCGTGGAAGTAATAACTAAATCCATGTCTATGAGACACTCTATGAGAAGCATGACGCAAAATTTCAATAATTATGAAGAAACTATGAAAACAAATGATCACAGCATTAATATCAAACTTTTGGGAGCTTGGTACATAGATTAAGAAATCTAGGAACACCCCTAATTCATAAATCAACCACCAAGTGGTTGCCATAACATACAAAATACAAATTCGTATTACATAAAATATATATATAGGGAAATCAGCACCACACAAAAGAAAAATAGGTTTTTATTTGGGCTAGCTACGCTCACAAGGTCTGGAACTTTCATTACATCAGAATCACAAGAGTACCTTTGAAGCTTGCTGAAATAAGAAGCTGGTTTGCTCCATCCCGCTAATCTAGAGAAACCAAAGAAATATCAATATTGTAGCATACAAAGAAAACAATCATTAGTAATTAATGACATGCAAAGAATAATCCATCTTACCAAGTTGATATCGGTAAATATTATTGTACCAGATTCAGTTTTTCCAAACTCCCTTTCCGAAGAAGATATATTAGCAGATGGTGGCAAAAACCAGCCATCAATTCTAGCAAAATCACATAGGCCCAGCCGTTGAAATAAGAGAGATGCTCCCTCACGAATTCTTTGAATCACATCTAGAGGAAAACGAGGTGGTGTGTGATATGCAACCTGCAAGAGATGCACAAAATTTAAAGATTAAAAAGTTGAATGGAGGAACACCAAAGTAAAACAAACATTTGCCAACAGAAACCAGCAAAAGTTATAGTTTAGTAAGAAAACAGCGCTGCGACCTTCCTACATTAGAGTATCACTGCATAAAAGGAGACTAACGACAAACTGTAACTCATGGACCGTGACAACTTCTTCATGTGCCTACAAAACTATAAATTGCTCGTGTAATGTAACAAAATTAGATTGGCATACCACATACAAGATGGATTTCACCATACCTGCTGTGTAGGAAGATATTTCCTTCGATAATTGAATATTGCATCCTTCTCATTTACATCAGTGCTGCCATGGAATTGAAGTTCCACCTGGTCATTGATGTAGTAGAATTAAATACAAAGATTGTATAGTAAATCCATGAAGATGTTCATGCAAAGTTTATTTGGGATGATAAGCATCTCAGGTCCCAATTTATACATTTGCTAAGAAGCCAAGGGTTTTGCATTGGAGTGAAATGCAATCAAATGCACAGACACGGCAGTGCATATACCTCTGTTGGCAGTAGTACAACAGGCTGGCAATGAAAACCAGAACCCACATCAAGGACAATGGCTGTAAACTCGCTCCCTACTTCAATAAAAATTTCAACAAGTACTTTGTCATCAATTCCCTGTCAAATATCAAAAGGATACGTGATTTTTAAGAAGTAACTATGCATTGGAACCTCCAAACCTTAGTTTTCCAATGTCAAAACAGTCCAATAATCCTAAACCTCAGATGCATTAGTTTTCTGAGCTTCTATTCCATTAGTAAATATGAGATTTTAGAATTTTATATCTTTGGTTTGGCCAAATGATGTCTCACAAAATTTGGAAAAATCAATTTCATATCCATTTAGAAAATAATAATAAAGCTAACTTTCGACTATATATCCAAGAAATTTTTTAGGTTAAATATGCATACCATGCATGGGCAAATCCTCAATAAATCCAATTGGTCCGAATGTTTTTGAGTATATTTGGGGGAAAAAAAAAAAAAGAAAAGAATAAAAATTACCTCTGCAATTATTCCATTGGCTTTCTTAAGAGCATCTATAACACCATATGCAACTGTAACTCCAATACTAGACCCTGCTTTTGTTGGCTTTACCTGAAACCAAGTAAAAACAACTGCATGTTAAAATCATCTAAACAGCAGTTTTGCAAACTATAAATCATTCAAAATTCCACTGCTCTTACTACAACTTTTCCGTGGTTAGCATCCAGTTGATTGCTCACAAACCACTCTGACAAATCAGATTCATCCAACTCACTTCCCTGTAAGCAATTTCATAAGCATGCAGAACAAAAACTAAGCAAATACAGAAAATTTTCAATAGAAAAGTACAGAAATCACTATTTTATAATCAATTTAACACAACGGTATCTTCTGCCTCCCCTTAATACTGAACACTTAAAAAAGCACCGATAAAATATATCAAATAGGCACATTAAATTCACCATTAAACTAAAAAGTAACACAAAATTAAGTAATATGATGCCGCCAACCTGAAAGTGAATGGAAAGCGGTGACTACCATAGTTGTTTTAATTGTCAAACTACTCAGGAAATAAAAAGAAGCCCTTTTGAATTTTTGGTTTATAATAAACCGACTAGATTAGCACCAGAGGAGGAAGCCAACTAGGAACTAAAATAATTCAAATAACAGACACATCGAGCACTAAGAAGATTGATGATATTTGGTCAATCATTTGACAGATGAGGGAGAGAGAGAGAGAGAGCTAAATTTGACTGCAAATGTCCACCAAATGTGACAATCAAAACACACTGCATGCTGGAGAAGTCACCCAACTGGCAATTATATACATAAATATATAGAATGCAAAGCTTATAAATCTGTTCAAATTCCTATACTAGAGAAAAATTAAAAAAAAAAGGGAAAAAAATAAAAGAAATAATGGATTCTTCCTAATATCAGAAAGCAATAAATCGAAGCATATCTAAACAATATAAAATCCGATAATATGTGCAAGAAAAAATAATAAGAATATTATGAACGTTCAATGTTGGATCAATTTTGCCTAAAATGTGACTCATTTCAAAATAAGGAACAAAAGCAGAAACACCATACACTTGAACTTTAAAATGAAATACGATGGGGGGATAGACTTCTCATAAAATCATCATATTATTAAAATATTTTAATATATAAAAGTAACTTAATTTCAAAAAAATAATAATCAAGAAAATAAAACGATATACATATTTCATGACACTAAGTGTACTTTTTATTTAATACGAATAGTTGCTCATTCTCCTTTGGTAAAAACATAAACTTATTCGTTATTATTACACAATTTGTTATCAATTCACTACTTTCAAAAAATTTTTCTAATGAAAATATAATATAGGTCTAATTTTTTCTAAATTGTCAAATTCAACGCAAGTGTACCACCATTCAGAACGTGTGTAATTATGGTATTTGTAGGGGTAGTAGTAGTGATTTCTAGTAACTCTATGCTAGCTACGTTGGCAAATGAAAGGGACTAGACTAATGTAAAGATACAAAGTTTCAATTATTAACAAAGTGAAGAGAGAGGGAAAGAGAGAGAAGTCTT
Organism: Sideroxylon spinosum; assembly: GCA_003260245.2. Classification (NCBI taxonomy): domain Eukaryota; kingdom Viridiplantae; phylum Streptophyta; class Magnoliopsida; order Ericales; family Sapotaceae; genus Sideroxylon; species Sideroxylon spinosum. The sequence goes on along the minus strand of QLOD02000013.1, from coordinate 745,323 downwards.
ATGAAAATGTATATTATTTGAGCTAAGGTGGTTTATGTGGTGAGTGTCAAAATTTTATAGTATCCTAGTTAAACAAAATGAATTTATTTACTTTTTATCTTTTATAATAGGACTTGGTGATGAGGAATTAAGAAAGCATATTGACATCCAATACTGAATAGTAAAATGCTTAGAAAAAGAATAATCCAAACAGAGGGAAAATAATGAAAAAAAGGAAAAAGAAAAATGTCAACCAAAGAAAAGAACAATAGTTACTAAGAGCTTAAACGGGTTGAAACAATACCTGCACTAAGAAATTAGGCACTGTTGCAAACCCTTGACTTCTGAGCTCCAAGGATGCATCATACTACCAATAATTAAAAAATCACAAGTTGTAAACATCAGCTTATTAAGAAAGAAAAAGGACAAAATAAAGAAAAAGTTGTTTATGGGAGGTTAAAAAGTAAATGTATACTCCAAATGAACAAATCCTTTCTTAGTAGAAGTTGTAATGGATATGTTCATTTCTTGGGATTGACTAAAATGTTGACATCCCATTCATTAGTGTGAAATATGCAATCAATAAAAATAAAAATAAAAAAATTGAGTATATGACTTTGCATTAGATTGCATAGCATTACCATCTATGCCATTAGGAAGTTTAGTAAGCCTAGGAGCAATTTTTGTTTTTTTTAAGATAAACATAATATATATTAATTCCAAGAACATCCTAGTATTCCATTTCTTCTAGGCGTCAGTATGCAACTCAAGACCATCTAAATATTAGGTTGAACAATTCAATTTAAATTGACTGCAAAAACTAAAATTTTGGAGAGTGCAATCATGGAATCAAGCTTGTAATTAATAAGCTTTAAAACTATTGTCTTTTTGTTTATCAGATCAAAGATTCATGTCATTCCATAAGTATAATAGCAATTTTCTTGAATTTAAGCTGCAAAAGAAGACTAATAGTAAGAGAATTTGATGTCCAAGATACATTCTTATAGAATTTCCAATTTGGTAGAGTTTCTAGTTCACACACATAGTTGTATCCATTGTAGCGTGGATACTCACTATAAACACAATCCTAACCATAACTGACCTTGTTACAATTTGGATTTTTAATTATTTATGAATTATATTTCTATTACGTAATTAGTTGAGTTTATTTAAATTATTAATTAATTTATTTTTTGGTAAGTGTGAACCATTGGATATTTTAAAGAACTATTTTTATGATGAATATCTGATTATCCACCGTAATTTAAGTGGACGTAATGGCACACAATTAAAGAAGTTGTATATAAATAGGGGTTCTATAAACTAGGGTTTATTATCTTCTTTATTGAAAGAGAGAAGGAAAGAGAAAGAGAGAGAGGAGGAGACTGTGACAAGTGAAGGGTAAAAAAAATATTCAAAGGTTAGTATTGATTATTTTTCTCTCCTTTTATTGAAAAATGATTGATGGAAAAATATGAGCATAAATATATTTATATATATATTAGCTGTGGATTTTGAAGAAGGGGGGGAAGCTTGCTGCTGGGCAGCAAGTTAATCATAATTGGTTGTATAAATATGTAATATATATAGTTTAATTGATCTGGTGGGCAGATATAAATATATATATTGTATAAATAATGGTTGATTTTCGTGACCTTACATATGGATTGTACTTTCTTTTGCACAAGTATGTGTGTATATATATAGATACTAGTCACAGTGTTGATTTTTTTTTTGATAACTCACAGTGTTGACTTTGAAAAAACAAAAAAAAAGGTTATAGGTTAGTGTGTGTATATGTATATTTATGTATGCATGTATATACATTACTTATCAGAAAAAAATTAAAGTGGAAGAAAAAGGGGAGTGAAAGACGACTTAAAAAGGAGATATATATATATATATATATATGCGTGAGGTTTGATCGAATTGGCAGATTGAAAAAAAAAAAAGGTAAAGTTGATTGGATGGGTTGCATTAATTGACGGAATAGGAATTATTTTATATATGTATATTAGATGGATGGTTGTTTATGTAAGAATTATGGGAAAAAAAAAAAGAAAAGAAAACTACTGTTACACATTGATTTAAGAGGATTTTTGCACATATATATGTATACATATATATATTCATGGGTTTATGATAGTTGTTTGATTAGCAGATTCTGAGAATGGCGTTTACTGCCAAGGCTGTAGAAGGTTTAGATGATTATTAAATTTAGAATTATTTAATACTTTATTTATTAGTATTAATTATTTAGATGGAGAGAAAGTAATAGTTAATAATTGTTATTTAAGATAAATTTTTAAATAATAGATATTATACTCATGTATTCAGGGTCGTGACAGACTATTCTGATTTGTTTTATATTTGCATCTTTGGACTCCAGGTGAGTAGTTTGTCTTGCTCGTATTAATTTTGTAAATTATTCTATGCATAAAGGTTTTGAAAGTTAAATTTTCTAAATTATTCTTTGTGAAAGATTATATCATTTTGATAAAGAAATTCTATGTTTTATGCTATTGAGTACAGGAAAAATTATTTAAACACTTGTGTTCAGTTGATTTTATGGGAATTGTGATGAATATTTATTTCTGGATATTGAAATTGAAAATAAAAGTCCAGGGAGCAAGATTCTTAAGTGGTATGACTCTGACAACTAGAAAATAGGCCCGTGAAAACCGTGGTGACTCTATTATAGGAACAGACCCGTGAAAACCGTGGTGACCTCAATTGGATCGGCTCAGGGAAGAACCCAAGAGCCAAACTGAGTGACTCTAACTACAATGTTGGATCCAATAAACACTATCCACGAGAAATTCTATTGGCACATTTTATATTTAATTTTCATATATCCACCAATTAATGTTTGTCATCACTGTTGTGATTGACGGTAAAAAAAAATTCTTGATTAAATTATTATTTAAAAATTTATTATTTTCAAATGGATATTATTATTTTTGGCTTGGAAATCCATTCACTGAGCTTTTTAACTCACCCCCCATTTTTAATATTTTCCAGGTGAGATGAAATGATTTTAGTCAAGAATTCTAGATTAATTTGGGATCGTGACGTCATGAGTCTGTGAACTTCAATAAGAATGTTTAATCATTTATTTGGGTTTAAGAATTTAGTTATTATTGAGTTATATAAATTTTGGAGCTATTATTGTTACGGATTAGTTGACTGATATTATTTGGAGAATTATATTTGACAGAATTATTTAGGATTTTATTTTATTACTACTATAAATGTTAGTAGTTTGGTTTATGAAGGCTTGTGTGTACCATGAGCTAAGGCACTATAGTTCACGGCTGGTCTTATCCTTGATTTTGTGGTGTGACAAACCTTGCTGAACAAACATATGTGACGTGCATAAAGCTGATAATACCTTCTTTAAAAAAAAGAGAGAACATTTTTTTTTTCTAACAGATTTTACCTTGTCAAATGCTTTACGACACTCCTTCGATCTTGTGCCAACAAATGGTATATTGAATTTTTCCAATAGCTCCTGGAAAGATGTATACATTTCTAGTCAGTACCATTATTGGGCTCAAAAAGTTCCACAGAGCAAGTGAAGTTGTTCAAGTGTCAATGAACTGCACCTGAATGCCACCATCTTCACCAAAACGACCATGTATTACGGGAAAAACTATGTTCACAGAGCGGGCAAGATGTTCTGCAAACTCAGGCAAAGACTTAAATCCTTGGGCAAGGCTGCAAAATAATGAATTAGCAAACTCTTTTTTCTTTCACACAAAGAGCAGAGCAGCATCCTCAAGTTTCTCTGTATATACCTTTCGAGTTTGAAATCAAAATCTGCAGGAGTATTCGAGTATACCTGTATGAAATTTTTCACACAAAAAATATAAGTTGTATATTTTAAAAATTCCCACATCATTGTTACACTAACTTTAAGTTCGTAAATTTTTGTGAACACGATATACACAATTAAGAAATAGAAGAGCAACCAATAAAGAGAATATAAGACAGAAAAAAACACAGAAACAAACTCTTAAAAATGAAAAGAATGAAATTGGTACACATTGATGGAGAAGCAGCTTGAAACTGTATGACCAAGAACTTGCTCAAACAAAGTATCAAAAAGAAAAAGGACCTCTATTATATCGTTACAGCTCAACCCAGATTCACACATGGCCTATTTTATATCTAATATGGATGAAGACCAACACAGGTCCATGGCCAATGAACATGAAACTCAAAAGAGGTAGCAGCAGGAAAGAAAGTTAAATTATCACAGACATCAATTCGAAAAGAATACAGGGGTAAGAGGAGTTCCATTTGTTTCCCTTCCTCTACGTTTTTTGGAACTTTGGAAGTAACCTTAAAAAATAGCATGATAGATGGACATTTAACACAAAGACTTAAACAGGAGGTTGAACTCTAACTAAGAGTTCTACAAAATATACCAGGATTACCACGCACACCAAATAGGACCTAAAATTAAAGTTTAATTACAACCTGTTTCCTATATATGTTTTAAAGATTAAGTTTTTACCATATTATAAGAAGTAACTGATTGAGATATCACATATGAAGTCTGTCTATTACAATGAAATTAGAAAATCTGACGGTTAAATAATAAAATAGGTGCCCCATCAAAATCAAACTTTATACAGCAGCTATAACGAGTAATTAATTGATTGCAAAATATGAGAACCTGAGCAGTAGATATTGCATAGGCGTTCAGATTGCAGTCAATATAATAGCAGCTTACATGCAAATCGTCCCCCTGGAAAAATAAAAAGTAAAAAATCAGCCTTCCAATTGATGATCAAACATACCATAAACGTACTCGCAGCAATGCAATCCCACTACAGAAGATCAAAACACTTGGTCGCCAATAGGACTTAGTTGATTTCGAGCCTAGAAAAACACAAGGCCAACTCAGCCATATCTATACTATTACCCGCCCAAGCAAAACTATAGGTGCGTTTGGTACCAAATAAAATTCTAAAAATATCTAAAAACTTCTAAAAATTATTTATTTTTTTCTCTTAATACACAAATTACGAATTTACTTTTTATCGTTCCAACAAGGACACAAAGAAACCAAAGATAGAGAATTCCAATTTTATATATTTATTTAATTTTTTTGGGAGAAAAGAGAATTCCAATTATCTATCCCCGTTTTCTTCCCTAATTTACTCAGGCAACGAATTAGAGAAACAGGTAAACATCAAACACATTTTCCCGCCAAAAATTAAAAAAAATAATAATTGATAAAAAACTTAAAAAAGAAAAGTACTACAGAATAGCTCGTTTTACCTGCAACAAGCACTAATAAAACTCTAAAGAATAAAATTAACTCAACTGGTTTGCATATTGATATATCGACAAATGCATGTATATGAATAGGAGGAAAACCTGTATATGATCAAGCACCGATCTTGCAGAATTGAGGGAGATTCCACGCTCCGCGGACGGACCTCCACAAATAAGTCCAACTCTCAAGACCTTACCTTTCTCTCTCTTCTTGTCACCGGCATCTTCGACAACTCGATCATCGAGAACCTCCGCGGTGGCGCGTGGAATTCCAATTCCACAACATCGCTTCCGAAGCAAAGCTCTCTTCGCGGACACATACAACCCGGCTTGAACAATACGGTTCCGCGGGGAGAAGAAAGCCGCCGGCGAGTGTCCTTTGTGGAGAGAGAGGTTGGAATTGTAGGCGAGAGATGCTTGAGATAGCGGAGAAGAAGCCATCGAAGACTGAAGCGGTGAACCGTTAGGGATTGTGAGAGTGTTGGCGTAGTGATTGGTATTTGTTGAGGAAGCGATTGGCTGAATCGGCCATAGCTACGCCCGCGAGTGAGCTTTTCAGCAAATAAACAAATGGAGTTCGACGGCAGGGCGCTCCTATTTTGGGGGATGTGGCGTCCTCGTCACTTCTTTTGGTGCTCTGTCCTTATTTTTGTTAGGATAAATAACACTTACACATCCTTAATATTTGACTAATTACACCTAATTTCTCTAACATTTTCAATTTTACATTTAAACTCTTTATTTTAAAATATTTATAACACTAGAACTCATCAGTTAAATTTCTTTGTTAACTAACCGAATTTTGACGATAAAATGATGACAATGCCCTTACCTTCTATTAATGCTAAGATCGTCCAGCTTTCACTTTCGGTTCTTTTTTCTTTTTTTTTTTATACTTAAACTAATAGTGATATAATAAATATATTTAATACTAAAATATTTTAAAATAAAATTTATCAATATAACTAAAACGTTATATTTTTTTGATTTTTAAAATTATCATATATAATCTCTCATATTTTTTATTTTTTTAATTATAAAAAGTAAAATTATTAGAATAAAAAAATTATAAAATTTCATATTAAAACTTTGTTCATCTTTATCACATCATATTAAAATAAATTATTTTATTCAAATATTTTATTAAAATAAATATTTTTTAAAATAAGAAATTTAAAATAAATTAATAAAATTAATTATATAGATTAATATGTAATATATATTATTAAATTATTTTTAATAAATAATAAAAAATAATTTAATTTAATAATCAACCATTTTAAATTATTTTAAATAAATTCCATAGTTAAATTAAATTATTTGTAATTTGATTTATATAAAATATATTTTATTAAATTATTTTAATAAATATTCAAGTTATATTAATTATTGAATTACATTTTATAAATAATTAAATTATATTTTCTTAAATTATTTTAATAAATAATAAATTAGATTATTTTAATATGAAATTTAATAAATAATTAAATTAATTGTTGCCTCTAGGAATAAACAAAAAAAATTATTATCACACACATTATAAATTAAATATAAAAAAATTAAAATTTGAAGATAGTTTTACTTAGTTATCGATTTAGTTTAGCAAGTAAAAAAACTAATTTTTTTCTAACTAACTATTTTTTGCTACTAAAAAGTTAGTTTTTTTGAGAAAAAATTAGTTTTTTAATTTAATAATTTTACTCTTTATAATTAAAAAATAAAAATATAAGCGATTATATAGATAATTTTAATAAAAATTAAAAAAACTCAGTAACTAGTTATCAAAAAATTTAAAAAATGAACAGAACCCTAAACTATTCCTAAAACTGTTCGTCTCCTTTGTTTCTCTGGGGGTATTTTTAAATTGAATTGATTACTATATTAAATTAAAATAATTATTAAATTAAAATTTATTTATTTATTTAGTTTTATTATTTATTAAAAATAAATTAATAACATACATATTACATATCAATTTAGATAGTTAATCATTAATTTGGTTTAATTATCTTTTTTGTTAAAATAATTTAATTTTAAAAATATTTGAATAAAATATTTTATTTTAATATGTTGTAACAAAAATAGAAAAATTCTTAAAATTTATTATCTTATTATTAAAATAATTTATTTTAATATAATGTAACAAAAATAGACAATATTTTAAAGTTGTCAAAATGTTTGTAATAGAAAAAAAAATCTAATATGAAAACATTTTTTTTTTTTAGGTTTACGGCTAACAGTAAATTCTAATCGCGGGCTCATCATCTGTGGCCAAGGCATCGAAAAGCCAGTAACTTTTTAAGTTACTTTCAAGTTCTGTTTTTTTTTCTTTTTTTTTTTGTCTTTTTTTTCCACACGTAAATTTAAGTGAAACCAATATTTTTAATTTTTTAACAAATAGACAAACCTTAAAAAAAGAAACCGAAAAGTGAAAGCGTTGGATATTTCTGGACGTGGGAAGGGTATTTTCATCATTTTACCATATAAATTCGGTTAGTTAACGGAGCAATTTAACACTTAGGCCCATCCGTTAAATTGCTCCGTTAACTATTTTGATGAATAAATTTTAAATTTTTTATTTTAATAATTTTACTCTTTGTAATTAAAAAAATAAAAAAATATAAGAGATTATATATGATAATTTTAAAAATAAAAAAATATAGCATTTTAATTATATTGATAAATTTTATTTTAAAATATTTTAATATTAAATATATTTATTGTATCACTTTTAGTTTAAGTATAAAAAAAAAAATCGGAAGTAAAAGCTTGGACGTTCTAGACGTTAATGAAAGACAGTGGCATTGTTGTCATTTTACCATCACAATTCGGTTAGTTAACGAAAGAACTTAACGGATTGGTTCAAGTGTTACAAACATTTAAGAATCAGGGGTCCAAGTATAAGGTTGAAAAGGTCAGAAGGTCTAGGTGTAATTAGGCTAATATTAAGGGAGTCTAGATATAATTTACCCTTTTTATTATTACCGCTATTATTATATTTATTTTCTATTCTTCGTGTCACTTTTCCATTATTTGTTTGGAGTTATATAAACTTTTATATATTTATAAAAATTAATGTCTCAAATTTTAGAAGACCTGTTTAGCCAACCAAAAAATCACAATTCATCAGCTTTTTATATTTTTTTCAATTAAATTTTACCATATATCACTTATACATCAAATTTTTATACTTTTATTATACATTTTGACAAATTTTTTTATCAACCAAACACCCCACAATAAGTAAAATCGTAAATTTTATAGTTTTATAATTTGTATTTATAGAGATTTGTAGAATTTTATATTTTTTATTTGACACTAAATGGTATCAAAATTTGATAAAAAGCTATAGTTAATGAAATAAAAAAAATTTAATTTTTCAATTTTTTCAACTATTTTCAAAGTTTTATCTAATAATCAGCTACCATGCCGTTTTGTTGAGCAACTAATTATTGAAATACCGCATCGTGGCCATAATGATTATTATTAAGCTCCGTTTGGGAAGAAAAAAACTAGTTTTTTTTTGTAGTTGACTAGTAGCTAACTACTAAAAAACTAACTTTTATGTTTGGAAAGAGAAAAAAAGCTAGCCTTTTAGTAGCTAACTCTTAACTTTTTGTTAATTTAACATTTTTGCATTTGGAAGTTTAAAAGAGAATTAAAATATAAGAGGATAACTTTGGTAATTTTAGAAAAAGTCAAAAAGTTAGAGCTGGTAGCTAACAAGTATCCAAACGAAGTCTTATGATTAATTATTTTTTCTGTTAATAGCCTAAAATAGTGTTGTCCATGAAAATATATTTACCAATAGACCGTCAATAATTATAAAAGTGTATCTTCTAATTTAAGGAAGACACATTTTCATGTCACGTTTTCACTTATCTCTCCTTTTGTCGCTGCGCGTGGATGTGTCTCGATTCCAAATCATCGCCAAGTCAATTGCCTCTCGGCCCTCTCCTCCTCCGATCATCCGTTCATTCATCGAACACTGCGTTCATAATGGCGACGTCCAAACCTCTCAAGATACCAACGACGATCCATGGAAGGAATTCTATTTTCCACCTTTCAAAGTTGGGATTCGCACATTGTTAAATAAATTTGTATAGTTTTTGTGCTTACGAATTTATACGTCTGAGTGTGGCTTGTTTTATGATGGGTGATTTTTTGTTTTGGAATTGCAAAAGACCAATGAAACTACGGTATTGAATAAACATTGAAAAAAACAACATATTGATAAATATTTTTGCCTCTTTTGAAAAGCTCACAATATAGATTTAGGAGAAAACAAATACAAGATTATACAATAATTTTCAATTCGTATTAAAATTGGCTCAAATTTTATTTTGATTGCTAAAACCATGTCAAAAAATAGTTGGCAACTATTTGGAAAAATGATATTAGGATATTTGGTTAGTCAAAAAGTACACTAAAATGACAAAAGATTTAATATAATAATAATATGTGACAAAATTTAATTAAAATAAAATACAAAAAAATGATAAAAATTGATGAATTTTTGTTGATTTTAATTAACCAAACATGTTATAGTGAATTATTGGTTTAAAACAAGCCCATTGGTAGAATAATATTTTTATTTACTCAAATTCAAATTACTAAAAAATCTACTACGCTAATAATAAACTTAAATAATCAAGATCATTTTTCAATATTTTGGGAATTTAAGAATATGAACACGGGCCAAAAATGGACCTACAAGTAAAATAATCATTTTTTCACTCAGTTTTGAATTAGAAAAAAAAATTTGTTTGGTTGATAAAAATGAAATCAAGTAATATTTTTTCATCTTTTAGGAATTCCACAATATGAATATGGATCGTAAACGTGTCCAGTGATAAAATTGTAATTGTTTTGTCGAATTTGAATTGAGACAAAATTTTCTTGACTAATAAAAAAACATGTCTAATAATATTTTTTTTTTTGCATTTTAGAAAATCAAAATGCAAATCTAATGATAATAAAAAAAAATGCTCAAGGATAAAATGATAATTTTGTGGCTCGAGTTTAGATTAATCTAGAATCTGTTCAATTGATAAAAAAAAAAATCTTTTAAGAAATAATTTCTCAACTTTTTTGGGATATCTATAGCGTGAATTTTGGACAAAAAATGAGCCTATAGATCAAATGGTAATTTTATAATTCAAGTTTGGGTTTAAGCCAAATTTTGTTAAGATTATATAATGCTTTCTAACGATTATTTATAAATTTTTTTTAATGTCCTGAATTTAAACTAAAAATAGGACCTACAGATAAAATGGTTATTTAACTCGAAATAGTGATATAGAGGAATCCGTGATTGTAAAGTCGTTGCTTGTTTGTTTGCTTTTTGTTTTTTTATACTAAAATATTGATTGGAATTAAATGACCATTCCATCATTTAAATTAAAGAATATATTTTTTTAACTTAATGTGAGAGTAACTATTTCTAGATAATTACCAATATATATATATATATATATTTCTAGATGATATCATTGAGAGTAACTATTTCTACATAATATCATTCTAACTTTATTTTTTAATACCAAATGCAGGAATGCATTTTTGCCAACTTGCCAAACAAAGCATTGAAGAAAAAAAAAAAAAAAGGTTAAGGAAACAAAAAGAAATTTCAAAAACACATCTTATTATTTGAATGAATTAAAAAAAATATATAATGAAATAAAAATTATTAATTAATATTAATTTTTTAATTTCTCAAATCTCTTGTCATTTTTCTTTCATTATTTATCACAATTTGTATAAAAATTTGAAATTTGAATATTTATTTTTTAATAAATTTTTGGTTCAAACACAATCTTAAAAAAGTCTTGTAAACGTTTTAACTCTCTGTCTACTTCCGTAAGTCTTGTAAGCGTATCAACACATGAAGATGGATGTTTATGAAAATTTTTGGTAATTTTATACGGATAGATTATTAATTAATATGATTATGATGTTGTTATGATAATCTCATCGGGAACTCGTATGGTTTGTCGAATCTTCTGTTGTGAAGAAGCACAACAACAAAATAACGACATGAGTGGTTAGTCAATGATTTTTTTTGTTTCGTTTGTTTGTTTTTTTTTTTTTTTTTGGGAAAAAAGAATGGCATATTCAGTTGTCTCAACTTACCTCCTTTAAAGATTCCAAAATTTGGAAAGCGAGTTCATTTTTTTTTTTTTTTGAGTTGTTTGAACTTTGCTTCAATTTGATTTGCGTCATTTAGGTATGTTATTTATATTCATAAAATAAATAAGTAAAATTTAAAAATTTAGTCCGATTTTAAAAAAAAACTAAAAAAAGTTGGTTTTTTCATCTTTTTTTTTTATTTTTTGTAATTATTTTTTATGAATACAAATAATATGCTTAAAATTAACTAATAAAAAAAATTCAAATTTTTGATATTAAAAAAAAAAAAAACATAAGCTAAAAACAAAAAATTATTTTTCTGATTCCCAAATCAAGCTGCCACTATCTTATGAATGAATGATGCATGAGGCCCAATTAGCGGCCCACACTGTTGACACTCCTAAGGGAATTAAATAATATTATAACTAATAACGTTGCTCTTTTCCTAATAGTTTTCATGCAACATAATATACGTTGCTCTTTTCCTAATAGTTTTCATGCAACATAATATTATCAGAACATACAATGGTTTTAGATTCAAATTTTACCGTTAATCCAAAAGTCATATGTTGCGTATATTTGATCTTAATAATAATAATAATAATAATTATCAGTTCAACTTCCAACCACACGTGAACTGAATATTTTGGCTTGTGTATGGGCTCCAGCCCCGACCTTCTCGTCTCAGGCTGGGAGCCCCAAAGCAGAATTAAACCTTGTGGGTACATCGAATCTCAACTTGGGCCAAGCCACTGATTGTCCCATCAGTCTAAACCAATTTTGAAAAATGGCCCAAGACTTGGTTCGAACTTTCAAGCAGCAGTGACCACTAACTATTCCATATGTAGCATGCAATTGTTTTATGGCTCATCTCAAACCTTATGCATATTCCCAAATTATATGGAAATTTTTGACACACACATGCAAAGGCTTTACTAGTTACTAGTGTAATCTAATCTCTATTCTTTTTTAGATCTCGTTTTTCATTTTGATAGTATTTTTAACTGTATCAATGCATAAGACATGAATGCATTTGACATACCATCCGTTCCAAATATATAAAATAGATAAAAGTAGACCATATTATTATTATTTTGATGACTTAAGGTGTTCGGGTTATATTAATTTCTGAAAGTCGTAACATTAACAACCGAAAAAGTTTCTAATAGTCTTGAAGACTGAAGAACAAATTTAAAATTTTACTAGTTAAATCATCCATAAATTGTAAACCATATTATTTGAGTATGAGTCTCTTTAATACTTTTTAGACTCTCGGAGCATACGCTAATTTTTCAAAGCATGCAAGTCCTAATAATTGTTCATTTTTTAATCCTGTCATTTTTACGGTTACTTGGTTGAGAATTGCATAACGCTACAAGTTTGAGCTCAAGTTTTATCTTATCAATGAAAATTGATATTGAGTCAACCCATTATTAAATCAACCTAGTCAAGCCAACAACACAGTAGAGCTGAAGTGCTAAACCAAGGTTGAACATAGCATGTTAGTGTAAGGCTATCATAGGTATTAGGTTTGTTTTGGGTTTCAAAGGGCAAGTCACTTCTAATCCTACACCTGGACGAGTGTCTTCCTGATCAAATTTCGACATAATAGAAGTGACATGTCAAAAAGAGTGCCCTCACCACCCCTAGCTAGTCAGGCACTCTGCTTCATCCATATGATTCTACATGTGAACTCTACAATGTTTCATTGTCATAGTGCAACACATGGCTAAACCTTTTCCACAATTTCTCTACAATATTCCAAGTCTAAGGGCTGTTTGGAATGCAAAAAAAAAAAATAAAAGTTAGTGTTGATGTGATATAAAGTGACATGTGACAAATTTTGATTAAAGGAATTTGAAAATTTATAAAGTTTTTTGAAATTTTTTGAAAAAATTTAAGGATTCAAACTAAACCTAAGGATGAAAATAAGTCATGTCAGGCTTGAACCCGACTCTAATTAGACTGTGGGTTGGCTTGTTTCGATTGGCTTATCTCTCCTTTAGGTTGGGTCAAGTAGATTTGGGTCAGGATCAAAAAATTCATCCGTGACCTATCTCAATTGTCCTAATTTTATTTTTTGAATATTTTAATAGACGAAGCACTACAGAATACGAGATAGGATAGTAGGTAAGTTGCAAGGGTAAGATAGAGTGACCCAAGTCCTAATTCAAGATGCTTGGGTCAGGCTGAGCCAAGCTTGTACGGATAACAAATCAGTATTGAATTGGGTCACGGATCAACTCATCATGTTTATATTACTTTCCATGTCTAGCAACTAGTTAGTTTTCCAAAATTTATATGTCCACCTAGTTAAATTTAGACACACGTTAGTCTGAGTAATGTGATAAAAATAATTTTATTTCTCATATTATATACATGTATGTATAATACATGGCTAAATATTAATTTTCATCTACTCTCCATTTCTATGCCCACGTGTCCTAATTTAATTTCCAAATACAAGAGTATAAGAAGCTTCAGGGGATGCATGGAAGGAAATGAAAGAATGGAAAAGGAGCTACAAAGCAAGCAATTGTGTGATCTTGATGGTACGTACACCCTAATTAAAGTTATTTTTGTCAAGCCTGGACCACACATATTTGAGTGAGACAACATTAGAGAAATTTGGCCATGCACGCATATGAAAAAGCCCAAGCAATTCAAGGTTTTAATAGTCTGGCCTTATGTGTCATATACACATATACATACATATATATGTGTCAATTTGAAATCCGAATGTTTGATACACACAAACATAGTTTCCTTTACCATTCATCTAATGTACATTTAAATTAATCGATGTATGATTGCTTTGAAATCTTTAAGGACTCCGTTGAATTAACTTTTTGTGCCTAGTACTTGCTGGTGGGGGTATTTTTGTTTGCTAGTCGGGTCATAGATGGCTCCATTCGAAAAGAAAACAGGCTCAGAATTGGTCTGTAGATAGTGATTGATTGTACCCGGCCTTGATAATTTTTCCTGGACAGGTTATCGATGATAACTTTGATTTAGGTTTTAGTCTTATACATAGCTAGTGACACTATTTTGGTCACACAACGTTGAATCCACAACAGTTTCCTGTGCATGTTTATTATTTTATATATACTTCTGTGCTTAGTGGGATTAGTTGGTGAATTATTATCTCTAAGGTCCCCCAACCAATGAATGCAGTGTTAGAAAATTCTTGATCGCACTCGAATAATTAATTATTTTATAATTGATTTACTCATTTTTCTAATATAAGCAGCCATGAATTCTCTCAAAGCCGACATGCTTTCTAGTCATTCTTGTAAACTAAGATGAGCTGGGTTCTCCGGATACACTCACTGATCCATGGACGCAGCTAGCTTAACCTAGGCCTAATACAATGAAACATTTGCATAAATTAAGAATATTTAGTTAGGAACAAATAAATAAATGAAACTAAAAGGATAGATATATTACTTACTTGATGTCAACAAATGGTTGTATTTCACTTACCACTGTAAGAATATTATTTAAAATTAGTATTCTATTAAATGACCTATACACCCAGTTTAAATTTTGAATTATGGATTTTCAGTTATCCATCTGAATATGATAATGAGTAATTAAATTAATGAATTAATTTGGCGGTTAAAATAAACGGTCATGTTTTCTTAGTGGTAGGAGGCCTATAAAAGGAATGGGAGATTTTAGGATTCATACCTACAATATAATTATGTACCTTTAGCCATCGTGAGACACTCTTAAAATTAAATTGTTTAGGTGATCCTACTTTCTAAAAGATTTAAGGAAACAAACAAAAAAAAAAAAACTTACGACATGCATTTAGGTACTCTTATGATTTTATATTCCACTATTATTTGTGATTAACATGATAATCCCAGATCTTCTTGTATTTTCATATCTAAAAATAATAACATGTGGTATCATCGTTTTGGTTGTGGATTATTATGTTTTTCCATTAAAAGAGCAATTTTTTTATTGGTTGGTTTTCGTTTCTCTTGATTTTGTTCGAAACGAAAAAAAATAGAAAGAATCTTGCAATTTGAAGTCTCGCACATACAAATCTGTTGAAAGAAAAGTAATCATTCATGTATTTTTCTTTTGAATGGTGTGCAGCGATTTGTTTTTAATTTAGATATTTAGATATCTAAATTAGAGGGTGTTTGGTATAATAAAAAAGAGATAAAATAAGATAAAATTTAGGGTTCGTAATACGTACAGTGAGATAAAAAATGAATTTTTTTTAGAGATTTTCAGAAATTTTCGGTATTTTTTTATGTACCAAACACCCCTTTAATTTGGCTATTTTTGTTTTGTGCTTAATAGCTTTGAAGTCACGAAAATTATAATGTCTCTGATCATATTTTAAGTTCTTCCGGTAAAGAAAGTATTGCTACATTATGTGAATTTGGGATATGTCCATTGAAATTAGATATTTATTTTAATTTTTGTCTAATTAATGGATTCAGGATTTCAATTTGTTTTTCTAACTGTATACATATTGTCGTGTGATTGGTTTTCAATTTATTTCATTCTCAGTAAAGGCAAACGCTTTAGGAAATTGAGAGCATTTCGCGAGAGCCCGCCTAATGACAATATGATTGTTTTTACATAAAGATGACATATGCTGTAAATTGGTTTTCCGTGAGATTGGTTCGCATTTTCATTATTTTTGCTTTGAATATACTTTTGTTTGCTATAAAAAAAAAAATTATTCCAGTTTGCTAATATCCATTATTGTATAAAATTCATTATTATTTTATGAATTTTATTTATTGATTGGATATTAAATTAATTGAGGTAATTTATTTGTACTAAAATTAAGTGAGATTTTGTTTGCCCAAAGGTGTAAAATTTTAACTAATTTTAGATGGCAAATATTTAACCTCATAATTAATAAATAATTTTGAAGAGAACATTAGTATGTTAGGATCCTTCCAAATGATGGATCTTGATAATACAATTAGTTTATCCAAAGTTTTTATCGTTGGAGTGAACAATTTGTACATCAGAATTTTACGCCCAAATGATGAATTTTGATGATACTACTAGTTCATCCATAGAATTTAAATGCAAGTTTGAACACTGGTATGTTAGTATTATCCCAAAGGATAGATCTTAATGATACATTATTTTATTGTTTCTATGACTGTCTAATTTAAAGTTTTAATTTAATTAATTGAAATCCTTGTAGTAAATGTACCAGTTTCTTTACACTCAGAAGCTTTTGTTGTTCCTATGTTAAATGAAAATAACTTCTCGGGTAAAGAGAGTAAGGTTCACTCGAGGAGTCCTTAACTTAGATTTATCTCTTTTGACTCCAAAACCTATTTTCTTACTGAAAATAGTGACAAAGATAAGAAAAGACCTTTTCAAAGCTTAGGAAAGATCCAACAGATTGAGTCTCATGTTTATGAGGATGACTGTAGCTGGAAACATAAAAAAAACTCACTCCCTAGCACAAAGGATGCCCAAACCTTTTTGACTAATGTTGAGGAAAGATTTCGCTCAACAGATAAGTCTCCAGCAGGGACTTTAATGGCTAGGCTTACCACCATGAAATATGACAAGGCTAAGGGAATGTAAGAGCATATTCTAGAGATGACCAACATAGCTGCCAAACTTGAAACCATGGGAATGAAAGTGGAAGAATCCTTTATTGTGCAGTTCATCTTGAAATCTTTACCACCTTAGTATGGTTCCAAATGAACTACCATTCTATCAACGACAAATGGAATGTGAATGAGTTGGCTAGTATGATGGTTTAGGAGGAGGCATGGTTGAAGCAATAAGGGATTTTTTTTCTATTAATTTTGTGTCTCAGGAAACTACAAAGAAAAAACACCGTTATAACAATGGAATGACAGGAAACTAAAAGGACCTGCTAAAGGCAAATAGGTTCAATGAAATGATATAATTTTTCATTTCTGTAAGAAATCTGGACACATGAAAGTTGAGTGTCCAAAACGAAAGGTTTGATTCGAAAAAAAAGGTAATTTTTTTTGCTTTTGTTTGTTTTAAATCAAATCTTAAGAGTGTTCCTATTAATCTTGGTGGTTAAATTCTGGTGCTAATATTCATGTTTTTGTAACAATACGGGGATGCCTTTCAGGCTGTACACCAAACCTAACTGAACACTTCATTTTAATGGGGAATGAAAATAAGGCTGAAGTTTTAACCATAGGAACTTTTTATTTAATTTTGGGTACTGGTCATTGTTTACACCTTCATGATACTGTTTTTGTGCTTTCTTTAAGGCGTAATTTGATTTTTTTTGTCCAGACTTGACCATGATGGCTATTCATTTTCTTTTCCGAATGGTTGTTTTGATTTATTTAAGAATACGAATTCTATTGGTTCTAATTTCCTTTCTGATGGTCTTTATCAATTTTATTTTGATAGCACCTTTAATAATGAGGTTTACACCTAACACTATGAAGTATGCATTGGAAAGAAAAGAAACATGATTAATGAAAAATGTTACAATTTGTGGCATAAAAGATTGGGGTATATCTCAAAGAAAGGTTGAAAAGATTAGTGAGTGAATGAATGCTTCCTCTTTTAGATTTTACTGATCTTGATATGTTTGTGGATTGCATTAAAGAAAAACAAACCAAACATACAAAGAAAAGTACCACAAAAGGAAAAACAAGATGATGGTGTATATGCAAAACAAGAATAATTCTAAGCAGCAGAAAAATATTTTTAATCGACTTTTCAATGGTGAACTATCTCCAAATAGGAAACAAAATTACAAGGAAAAAAAAAAAGAATAATATTATGAACTCTGAGGCTTCAAGAAGATTCGTATTCCATGAATATAAGATCTTTCTTTTAACTTCACAGCTCTTATTTGATTGTTTTTCTCTGTATGGATGAAGATAGTGATAAACAAACATAATACCCTTTATTTTTCTTGACTTCTTTTCCAGGTGATGGGAATAATATCAACTTTTTAGCCAAGAACAATACAATTAAAAAATATGACCAGAAAATTTCACCAAAATGATGTGGATACTTATGTTTCATTTTAAAATAAAAGATCAGATAGAACTTGTTTACGAAATTGTCATACCCACATCATTCTCAAAGAATTGTCTGGTCATATTTTCTGGTAGAATAGGATTTTCCTTAGTAAACTTACTACTGAGATCTCCAATACTTAGCCTTCTCAAATCTATTCTTGGAGTAATGATAGTCTTCAATGGTCCTCTAAATCTCAGCTTGAGTGTTCATCACAAAGGATCCATATTAAGCCACTGTTTCATTCAATAGGTGCCCTCCTATCAACACAAATCTCAACAACTTCCTAGATTTATTCCATTCACTTAGACCATCTCCAGGGCCCAAAACCAAGACATGATGAGCTTGAGCCTGGGACGAGTTGGGGACCCCAAACACCCATTCGCCTTCAATTATATACACAAAGGCATTCCAGGATTTTGGAATGCTTTGATGCAGCTGAGCTCTCGATTTCAAGGTGAAATCGAGGAACATTGTCGAAGTTCTGGTGTAAACTGGCAATTGCGCCCCCATTGCTTCTCTGGCTATAACCCTAGCACTAACGCCATCCTTTTCTACTTTTTTTTTTTATCTCCCGGCTTAGCATTTCTTGATACCTCGGTTCCACCTTGCAATTTTAGTTTAGGATTTGAATTACATCTCGATCATTTGGCCTAGTGATGAAGAATAAAATATATCATTATTTGCCACAAAATGGTTGAAAATTTTCCTTTTTTTCTAATTGATCATATTTGGACACAGTGAAATCCTTTCATATATTTAAATAGATTTCAATATGTGCTTCTAAAGAATTCTATATATTTTTATAGTTTTGCACTATTTCTGAAATATTTATATATTCATGCTAACTAAACAACATACTAAAACAAAATTTTAATCCTCGCCTAGCATCAATAGAAACGATCCTTAACGTCTACATTTAATGAAAAAAATTTCAAATAAACGTGAACAGTTGTGAACTGCTAGATTATGAAATACAAATTTTGTAAAAATCCAACTCCTACAAATCTTTGGAATGCAAGCGTAATGTAAAATTAGCAGATATTATTTCCAGAATTAGACACTTAGAAATTTGGTAAAAACTATCATTAAAATTAGTTTTGCGATTGGTATGCTTGGGCGTTACCAAAGTAACCCAGGAATGTCCCACTGGAAAGCTGCGAATAAGCTACTGTGCTATTTGCAAGGAACTAAGGATTTTTCACTCACCTTTAGAAGAACTGACAGTCTTGAGATGATTAGATATTCTGACTCTGATTTTACTAGTTGCTTAGACAGCAGGAAATCTACCTCTGGGTATGTGTTCTTAATAGCTGGTGGACCTATTTCTTGGAAAAGTATGAAATAATTCATTACTGCTTCATTTACAATGAAGGCTGAGTTTGTGGCATACTTTGAAGCCATAGTGCATGGCTTATAGTTGAAGAATTTTATCTCAGGACTTGGAGTTGTCGACTCTATAGCCAAGCCGTTGAGAATTTATTGTGACAATTCCTCCGTAGTCTTTTTCTCCAAAAATGACAAGTATTCAAATGATGCAAAGCACATAGAGCTCATATAACTTAGTTTCAAGGAAGAAGTATAAAAATAAACAGTGTCCAAAGAACACATAGTGACTTCATTTATAGTGGCTGATCCTTTGACGAAAGATTAACAAGAAAGAAATTCAAAGAATATGTTGATAGTATGGGTCTTATGTGTTTATCTATGATCTAAACATGTTAGTGAACTCATTGATGTATTGGATGTTTTCTTTTGGACAAATATGGATATCCAATTATGATTGTTTCTATTTTTTTGTTTTCCACGTATATGTATATTGAATGGAGTAGATGAATAATGACAGAAAAATTATTGAAATAGACATGAATATGAACCCAAGGCAATATGATATTAGCCTTAAACCCCTATAATAGATCATGTTGAATGAAGTTGCTAGTGTTGTGATACATGGAAGGAATTTTGTTAATGGATAATGAATAACCGCCATGACTCGCATTGGTAATCAATTTGACATTGATATAATGGAACTCCTATAAAGTTTATCAGATTGGGAAGGTTTTCTAAAGTGCACACATATAAGTTTTGTTGTGTCATAACCCATAAGAGTCGTTTTTATAAGAAAATGTTTTCAAGATCGTTTTAAATACAAAATGTTTTGTTTTGTTTTGGGTGCATACGCCAAGTAAGAGAATGTAAGAAAACTATTTAAAATTAATATTCTATTAAGAAACCCACACACCCATTATACTTAATTAGTTTAAATTTTGAATTATGGGTTATTAGTTACCAATCTGAATATGATAATGAGTAATTAAATTAATGAATTAATTTAGGGTTAAAAATAACGATCAGGTTTCCTTGATATGGTGGGAGGCCTATAAAAGGAAAAGGAGATTTTAGGGTTCATACCTACAACATAATTTTGTGTCTCTAACCATCGTGAGACTATCTTGAAGTTAAGTTGTTAGGGTGATCCTATTCTCTAAAAGATGCAAGAAAACGAATAAAGAAAAACTTATGGCATGGATTCAGATACGCTTAAGATTTTATATTCCACTATTGTTTGGTGATTAACATGATAATCCCAAATCTTCTTGTATTTTCATATCTAAAAATAATAACATCCACACATCATTTGAAGACTTGAAGTCACAGAAAATTTGAATCGGATCAATATAACATAGGATTCTATTTTACACATCCACGCTTGTATGGATTTGATTAAGTCTTACAATTAATTTGAGTTTCATTAATTCTAGAAAATTTGTTAATCATCAGAATGTAAGAATACTATTTAAAATTAATATTCTATTAAGAAACCCACACACTCATTATACTTAATTATTTTAAATTTTGAATTATGGGTTATTAGTTACCAATCTGAATATGATAATGAGTAATTAAATTAATGAATTAATTTAGGGTTAAAAATAACGATCAGGTTTCCTTGATATGGTGGGAGGCCTATAAAAGGAAATGGAGGTTTTAGGGTTCATACCTACAACATAATTTTGTGCCTCTAACCATCGTGAGACTATCCTGAAGTTAAGTTGTTAGGGTGATCCTATTCTCTAAAAGATGCAAGAAAAACGAATAAAGAAAAACTTATGGCATGGATTCAGATACGCTTAAGATTTTATATTCCACTATTGTTTTGTGATTAACATGATAATCCCAAATCTTCTTGTATTTTCATATCTGAAAATAATAACATCCACACCTCATTTGAAGACTTGAAGTCACAGAAAATTTGAATTGGCTCAATGTAACATAGGATTCTATTTTACATATCCACGCTTGTATGGATTTGATTAAGTCTTACAATTAATTTGAGTTTCATTAATTCTAGAAAATTTGTTAATCATCAAATTAATCTAAAACTAATATAATTTACTCTATGCTAAATTTGTAGACGTCATGGTGATGGCATGCATTGCATATACATAACCAAACTGCCTCGGATAGGTAAGACAAGAAATAAAAAAAATAAAAGTAAATAAAAAAAAGATTACACAAGATCTTTTCAATTGATTAGACAAAATTTGTGATCATGCATGCCCGTCACTCTTAATGCTGTTTTGTCGATGACAACTTTAGTGCTGTAGGTTCACTTAATCTCTCTCAACTTAATTAATCAAGATAAGTGAGGAATGGGGAAAAGTAATAATATTTATGACCTAAACAATTGCGCTGCCATGACGATGGCATTAATATATACATACAAAGGCAAACGGTACATATATATAGTAATTAATTAAGGTGTTTCCCACTTCATATACTCTAGAATCTTCATCAATGAGTTGGCCTCAATTAAAAATTTCAAATTAGTGAAGCTGATTGTGAGTTAACTAAATAGTGTTTTATGCATTTATTCAAGCCATCTTGTCTCCCATAATATATTTTTTATTATTTCAAACATGAATTGGTGAATGTGGGTACCATTTGGAGAGTGGCCAGCACTCAAGTAATTTCCTCTGAGAGACTTGTGTAGTTGATTCTGAGTTTAAAATTAAGTGCTGTGCAACTCTAGCCAAACAAGTAGCATCAAAATTTCACTTACTTAGTGCTTTTTTATTTTTATTTTTATTTTTTATCCGCATCATACGAGTACCCAGAAATTATTAAAATGAGATAAGAGAAAAATCAGTTTCGTGATGATTATTGGACTGAAATTCAAATATATATTAATCATGACATACTTGAGCTTAGGGACAGTCATAAATTTTTGAGTGGGGGCCAATTTTTTTCCTTGGATTGAATTTAGACCTAAAAAATTATAATCAATATTATAAATTATATTTAGTAAATAAAAAATAAATTAACATATATGTATAGATAATACAATCAGTTAGATTTTGAAATTTTAAATTATATAAAACAATTAAAAAAGTAAAATTTTAGAGAAGTTGATCTATAAGTTAATTTTTTTAATCCAAAATTTAAATGTATTAATAGTGTTACTTTCTTGATCGAAATTACTTATTTTTTAAAATTTTTGGGGGTTAAATTATAATATAATTTTTTTTATCAGTAAAACATTTACGTATAAAGTTAATATTTTCCGAAACCCAGTAAGCTGGAGCCTTTGCATGTCTACAGCCTCGTCCATGCTCGTGCTTATTATGGACTAGCAATTACCTGTATTTAAAGGCACATAAATATAATTTTGTTTTTAAATAACTTAAATTTAAATTCATAAAACAAACTAAAATAAAAAAATATGTAAAAATAATCTATAAAAATAAAAAAATCACAGTCAAAAGAGACTAAGGTATAAAATTTTGTTATTTATTATCACTATTATCATATATTTAAAATATTAATTTAAATCTTTTATATAAAAAGTATTTAAAAAAATATGAAAAAAGTGATAGCAAAAAATAATAATTCTAACCATTAAAAAAAACCAAAATTTTAATTTTAATGTTCAAAATTTTCAAGAAAATTGAAGTTTAAGAATTTTTTTGAAATAAAAAATTTAATCGACTTTGTCTAATAAGTATCCATATATTGTTTAATGATCATTTGATAACACTGTCGTTATTCTATTTATATTTTTTATTTTTATTTTTTGCTGTCATTCTTTTTTTTTTAGAAATAAAAATTGAAATTGTTTTTAGAAATGTAATTTTGTTCATAATTAGCTTTTAAAAAATTAATTAGATTTAATAAAAATATTTTACATAAATTTAATAAATATTTAATAAAATATAATTATTATTTTATTTTATCCAACAAATATAAAAAATATTATTTATTTATATAATAAATGAGGTCATTTGATATGAACTTTGATAACAACAAAATAGATTAATATTATTGGAATTATTAAATTAAATTAAATGAAATTAATTATGATATTTATTAAAATTAATTTAATAAAACATATTTGATATTTAATAAATTAAATTAAATTATTAAATATATTAACTAATTTAAATTATTTAATATAAATATGATAATTATTAAAAATTTAAATAATAAATATTTCATATTAATTTAATATAAACTAATTAATTTCATATTAAATTAATTAGTTAATTAGTTATTCAATTTAAAAACTATTTAATTTAATTATTTATTAAAAATTAATTAATGAATATGGTACATATTAATTTAGATAATTAATTCAAATATATTATTGATTAAAAATAATTTTATTTTAATTTAATATTTGAATAATGTAATTCACTTTAATATGATGTAATAAAAATGGACAGAGTATTAGAATTGATAAAATGTTTACAATAGAAAAATAGAATAAAAATATTTTTTTATTACGTTTTTCTGTTTAAGTTTGCATTTTTTTGAAAACAAAAAATTATAGATAGATTTAACAAATATGTTTCTGCTATCATTTACAAAAATTTAAAAACATAAATAGAAATTTTAATTTAAATGTTTAATTTTAATAAAATTTTAAAAGATATTAAAATCTAAATATATAATAAAAAATTTAATTAATTTTATCTATTGAACATCTATCTATTGTTTAAAAATTTTGCATAGATAAAAAATATTCAAAAATATATATATCAAGGGTGCAATATTATGTTTTCATCAAATTTTTATAGTTTCTTTTCTTAAAGTTTATCACATATCATTTTTATATTAAATTTTTATATCTTTGCTATATTTTTTGATCAATTTTTTTCTTCTAACCAAATATCTTAATATACATACATGTATTTTATAGATTAAATTTGAATTTCAAAAAACTCCCGCAGGCCCTAGGAACACTACCATCCCTCAAGCTAGCTCTCTCTCTTTCTCAAAAAACAACAACCCAGGCCTCTCATCTCTCTCTCTCCCCCTCTTTCTTTCATCCACTCCCTCTTCATGCGACACGCATACAAAAGTCTCATCAAGGGACCTAATTTATTATATAGATATATATACTTTTAAGTATGTATAATTTTACAAAATATAATATATATATTTATTTCAATTTCAATTTTTAAATTTTGAAAAAAATGTTGGTGATGTGATTGATAACTGGGATAAATGTCACATCAAATGATATATTTTATTAAGGAGGTGTTTAATTAGAAAAAAGTTAACAAAAAAGTACAGTAAAAGTACAAAAATTTAACATAAAAGTGATAGGTGATAAAATTTGATTGAAAAAAAGTACAATTTTTTTGTAACTTTTAGTAAATTTTGATATTTTAGAGATATCCAAACAGGGCCTATATAGATTTCCGGTCAATTCGCCAGACTAATAAATTCAAAATACAAATCTTAATTGCTGATGATCAAGGGTCCCACGCATCTACTTACATCCCATCAACTATATAAACATATAATTCCACTATTCTTTGCGTCTCTAATTGTTGGTTAATAATGTGCCTAAGGTGATATGTCCATTAATTATACTAAATCCCTAATGGCAACTTTACCTACTTGGATTCTAGCTTTGTCTCTCGCCCTTTTTCCATTAATCCAAGGGAGCACCACCTCATCAACCACTAAAACCCTCTTTTCACTTCTTTCCTTTTTATGCTTTTATTTCTTTCAGATTTTGTGATGTCAAGTATAGCTTGTAGATGTTGACGCCTCTGAATTAATCTAAGTATAATATGGTAGACATTACATATATTTGTGATGTACACTTGTTTTATAAGTAATATGTAACCTACTCATATCTCCATCAGTGGAAGACCAGGTCAATGCAATAGGTTTGCTGAATTCTTTTTAACTGTAAAGGCGCATATACATATATATAAACACACACATATAAAGTTGCAAAACATTCCGAACATTAATTTATTAAGGATCTTATCATAATATATAGCTAGTATAGTTAATGCTAGCAAAGAATAACAGCTATAAAGTTACGGGATTAACAAAATAAGAGTCCTAAAATACATATTTGGACCATTCGGGGATTGAATCTTTTCTTTTTCTTTTTTTTAACTAACTTAACCCGACAAATCAAGTTAGAGTTTGATTTATAAATGGGACATATACACCATACACACTTTAATATTTCTACGTGAGATGCGTGTCTACTATAATTTTTGAGTTAGAGCTCAGATTGAACGAAAAATCTATAGAGAGAGTGGAGCACTAAACATAGTTCATGCAGTTTTTATTTTTCTTTTAACTAATTCAACTCAACAAATCAAGTCAAAACTTGATTTATAAGCGGAATTTATACATCACGCACACTTTAATGTTCTGATTTGGAATGCCGGAATTGAGTCTTGCATTTCCCATGGATTTGTGTTCGACATGGACTTCTTGTACGTGTAGGCATTATGGGTTGCTTTAGTAAATTCAAACTTTCTCTATATTTTTTATTAAATTTTAATTTTTTAAATATTTTTTCTAAATTTCTTAACCAAAGTTTACACACAACCTTTTTTTTGTTTAATTTTTACGGATTTTATTTAACTTTTTTTTTTATTTTTTCAACTTTCTTCAAATTTTTCTTAATTTTTATAAATTTTAACTAAACACAACTTGTACCAAAAGTAACATTATCGTGTTTGGTTAAAAAAAAAAGGTTGATCAAAAAATAAGTAAAAGTATAAAGATTTAACATAAAAATGATATGTGATAAAATTTTTTAATTTGAAAAAAGTACAAAAAGTATTGATTTTGCTCAACCAAACTGTAAAACAAAAGTTACCAAAAAAAGAAAATTTATTATTTTTATTTAACCTACACTCTTCACAAAAATTAAAATAAGAGTGTGCTTGGAGTGACAACAAATGAGATAAAATAAGATAAATTATGAATTTATAATTTGTACGATAAGATAAAAACTAAAAAAACATATATAAAGTTTTTTTATTCATCGTTTTTCAAAAGAATTTTGTCATTCCAAAAAGTAGCCTAATTGACATTAGCAGCAATTCATCCACTTGTTCACATTCAGCATATAAAAATCAGAAATGGTCTTTTCGTTCTATATCCACCATCCAGTTATTTACCTCCCCTTTTTTCGCCTGGACCATACATGTTGCTGATCTGGGATTATATAATTAGATGGCACTTTTCATTATTGTCTTATGGGCTATTGATGATTCTCACAATCTTTTGCCGAGAATATGGATGTCTACTCACAATAATATATAGTGTTTCTAATCTCTCTCTCTCTTCTGCGGCGTGTATTTATACACTGTACACACATATATATGTGCGCGCACACATGAACACATGCTCCAAAGGCCAGAAATTCACGCAGATCTATTATATTACACGCGGACACACACACAAACACATGATTTTGTAAAATAATATCACTGAAAGAGCAAGAAGCATGTGGTGTTGAGGACAGAAAATGCAGTGAATAAACATTGATTTGGTCCCGTAGCTAGGCTAAGTTTTTGGTCTGATGGGTCTTCTTAAGATTAATAAGGGATCATCACATTCCCTTAATTTCCCATAGAGTTAAACAAAAAAGTCTGGTATAAGAAATTAGATTAATGAAAAGGAGGTTCCCCCCCCCCCCCATTTTTATAAGACAAGATAAGCATCTACGACCTCCATAATGGAATGTAGACTTCAGAAAAATTAAAGAATGGGAGTCCATTGATGGAAGTGGGAAATGTAAAAAAGACAATCAGTACAATCATGAATTTCTCTTCAAACCCTATGACCACCTTCAATAACATGACAAGGAATTGAACAAAAATCAATTAGAAAAGTTGTACAAGCTTTACAATCCCGGCCAACTTGTTGCTTGTGATGTGTCCCACATCCCCGGGTGGGGCATTGGTTGAAAAGAATATGCTGGCCTCAATGTGAATAACGCATATCTACTACAAGAACTCAACTCAATAAATTAAACTCAATGTGAATGCATACCCACTTCAAGAACCAAACTCGGGCTCCATTCTAACCTCTAAATTTCATCAAAAGAAATAATAAAAATCTCTTAAAATTATAAATTTTTTTGTCTCACTCCATGGATTACGAGATTACAATTTTTTGTCTCACTCCAGAATAATGTAAAACCAGTTCCAGAATTTTTTATCAAGGTCTGTTGGTCTTCGAGTACATCATCCCATTAGCAGAAATGTCCTTGCCAAAAAGGAAGGCTGTTTTCAGGCAACAGAGAAGTGTGTTTTTTTGGCTGTTCTTGTCTTCTCTAGTTCTAAATTATCTACTGGAATTTATCATAACCAGGGGAGGTCAAGAATTTGAAACAACCCCACCCCCTTCCCAACCCTTTTATTTGTATAAAGCATGTGGGCTCACAATACGTAGGCCAGAGGCAGTGGTGAGTAGCTCTCCAAGTTGAGCAACTAGAAATTGATGGAGAAGTTGTGGTGTTCATTATTTTGGCTGAATATTTATTGTTTGTAGCTCTCTCACATTAATGATGGGATGGTTGAACCTCCTCAGCAAATGGAAATATTATACATGCTATGTTTTTTTAGCAGTTTGATATATCTTGGTTTGCAAAACTGAGTCATGCCATATAATAATTAATTACGCGCAGACCAAAATTCCAGATGATTGTAGAATGACAATAACAACTTTATTCAATTCTAATATGATACAGCTATAGACAGAAGTGAGAATAGGAGAAAATCAAAACATTTGATTGTAGAATGACATGACAACAATGGGTAAGTGGAAAATATATCTAATGTCCACTTGCACTGGTTCCTTTATTATATAGTTTGTGTTTGCATACATACATACATACATACATACATACATATTAAAACTTAAAAAGTCACAAAATAATACATAATGCAACAGAAATAAGCTTTTGCAAGATGGTACAAATGTCATGACATGTAGCAAGTCATTGCTGAATAAGGATTCACAGATGTCTTTTATAAGCATGGTAGATACGGTCAGATGGACTATTGCATGCATCTTGTCAGCTATGTGGCACATATATATATGAACTTTTCACGGTGATCATTTAAATTGCACTAAACAATTAATTCGTGTGATAGATTTTTATCTTCTTCTTAATATATTCTTTGTACGTCCACCAATTTTGCCCGCCTTATGAATCTTAGGTGATTATAAATGTCTCGATCCATTGGACAGCATCAACTTGTACTTGTTAGGTTCATCATTTGAGTCAACTTTCAGGACTTTCGAAACTGTCATTAGATCTGTGGTTCATATAATGATATTTCGGAGTTTATTTACTATCTTAAAAAGAAATTGAAAGGGAAATGAATTACTTATGCATATTCATATTTATTATTTGTTAAACAAAATATTTATTTTTTAATAAATATCTTCTTTTTTTTTTTTCTCATTTTTCTAATCCAACTAACAGAATAAAATCAATTTGACTTCTGTTCATTTTGCTTTCTTACAATTTCCAATCACTTTTTTTTGCGCTACAGTACATGAGGGGGTGGCAAATCTATGCTGCAGGTCTCTGGACAACAACATGTTCGACTAAGACACAGTCTGCATGTTCTGTGGCAAGCAGCGATCCAGGAATGTGGACATATATATTGAAGCAAACAAGGTATAGATAATGTTGGGCCAAGGACTCAGCAAGGCCGTTGGATCATGACCTGTCCATTTCTCTGTTGACTGTGAAGATATTTTTTTTCGAACTTTTCTTTATGTTCTACTCAAAACTGAGTGAAACACACCACCAACCTTCAATGGTGGGTAAATTATAGGGTGAATTTCCCTAGATGGTTCTTCCGATCAACATCAAAACTATAAAGGTAGCTAGCTCCAGAACTACCCTCCCCCCAAAACAAAAAAATGCCCATGTCATAGCACTAACACAGGACAATTATTAAGAGTAGCCTGTGGTGA
>QLOD02000013.1:663964-715556 GCA_003260245.2 Sideroxylon spinosum | reverse complement strand
ATACATAGCAGAACAGAAACATATATAATAATAATAATGGGATAGCCCACAAAATAGGATAATGTGGCAAATACATAGCAGAACAGAAACATATATAATAATAATAATGGGATAGCCCACAAAATAGGATAATGTGGCAAATACATATATAGGCCTATCGAATTTTAAAAAATAATTCGTTACAAAGTTTTTTTTTTTTTTTTTAATTACGAAAATTTCATTTTCTCACTTTTTTATCCTAATTTCTGATTTTAAAAAAAGAAAGAAAAAAATCTAAAACATTATATTATCTCATTTCTAAACCTTATAGAATATCTCAGTTTTCTGATTATACTTAAAAACTGTTAAGCAGCATAGAAATTGCGGTTAAAACTATATAATACTGGGGCGGTGATAATTAATGACAGTGAAGAGAGAGAGAGAGAAAAAGAAGGTGACTAAAAATTTTTTTGTTAAGGTGAATTAAACCGGTCGTTTCTATGTATATATTAGGGTCCAACAGTACAATTAAACCAAAATTTCTTAAGTGGAAAATTTATTTGATTGAGAAGTTGTATGAGAATATTCTTAGATACAGATTTGAAGCTCCAAAAGTTTATGGAAATTATGCACTGGCATGAAAACCTCTTGAGCTTTGAGGGAGGAAGCTAGAGGTGGAATAGATATTTTGAAGTAACCAAGAAGAAGCAAAAGGGCCATTACTAGTCAATCAGCTGAATGGAAGCCATATTAACCCCTTTTAGAATATTCAGAAATTCTCCTTTCTTGTTTATTTTGGCCTTTTCTAGTTTTCTGAATGTCAAAGCAAAGATGTGGAGGGATCAGTATAACAATTAAAAATGATCATGTGCACTACTGTTCAGGTGGCATCAACACATCATATACTACTACATGAATGTCTTTTCGAAAAACTAATGGACAATTTGGTAAATTGGTTTGCATAGTGATAGGGGGTGGTGGTAAGTGGTCCTCTGCTCGACCTAGCTGTGAAAGGCTGTTTGGTTGCAAACTTATGGGGTCCTCACCCAACTCAACTTTTGGCATTTCCTTTCCCACACTCACACCCCTTTCCAAACGCTCCTTTTTTCCTCTTTTGTATAAATGAGAGAGTAGGGAAATTGCAATCTTCCATATACTTGTCCCAACTTCCCATTATAAGCTTCCTCTGTGTGTGTGTGTGTGTGTGTGAGAGAGAGAGAGAGAGGTACGGTAGCTGCAGGCTGTGGCATAATTAGAAGGTGGGTGTTGAGCAAGATGGAGAAGCAGGGCACGTGCATTGCTAACTCGTGTACAATTGCATCTCTGGATCCTTCCCTGCGTTTAATTTTCCCACCTACTTTACATGCTTGAACAACCTCATGAGTTAGTTCTTCATGTGCCCCTCTTCCCCATCATGACCACTCAACCTTATTACAGTTCGATCAGTAGCAAACAAAGCCCAGAAGACAAGTTTGGGGATTATCATCGCTGATTAATCATGCAAGCACTTCCTACATATGTCAGAAAATTAAACTTCATGCTCAGGTCAGTCATGTTATAATTTACATATAGTTGATAAACATCGCCAAATGGTTAGAAATTAATTAATTTTGAAGAACGCTTAATTTCTTATATTCGCATAATTTAAAATTTCAAAGTTTACAATAATTATAAGGATAATTAATTATCCAAATTTATGTAATGTTATGTAAGTGACATAGAGAAGATGTGTGCATATAATTATTGCGGTCCGGCCTAGATTCTTGATCAGTACAATTTTTCAATGGAGATACGAATTATTGACTAGGTACCATATAGATTAGCATCAATTGTAACCTATGGGAGAAACAAGAAGGTCAGTACCGTCTTCCTAGCTATGATATATCATTTGTCAAACCCATAATTGAAATTTATTGCTCTGTCTCTTCCTCTCTTAGTGGAATCATGAGCTTTAATGCAGGAAAAAAATAAATAAAGGCTAAAGTGTTGTTTGTTTATTGAGAACTCCAAAGATAGTTAATTAGACAGTAATCAAGTATTTAATTAATGGATAGGTTAAATAATTAACTTTAATGATTTCGATTCAGTTGGTAGCTGATAGTGGCAGTACCACATATTTTCAACATCTGACGATTTAATCTTGCTTAATATTGAGACAAATATGTCAACAAACTTGACACTGAGAGCCAATTAAAGGCTTTTCATTCAACATTTTATGTGAGTTCGATGATATATAGAATTCCTCAGATAATTTGGTCCTCAGAAATCGAATGGGGGAATCATTATATAAGTTATCTAGGAATAATGGAAGAGAGAAATAATGACAATGGTAGAGAAGATAGTATATTATACAAAATAAAGCTTCAATGTTTGGAGGACATGATTGAGGAGGTTCCAAGAACAAGAGGAAATATATATGTTGGACAGATCAGTGGGAGGATTGTCTTTTACCGGGCATTTTCATGTGTAATCCCAAGAAAAGAAACATTTTCCTGTTCGGGGTTATTTCGAAATGCCTTTTTTGTTTTTACCATGAAAGAGTTTGATCCTCCTAATTTAACACGCTTATATATGTATCATCAGCAAGCTCAACTTCTACTGTGATTTTTTTCTAACTTTCTCTCTCTCTTATTTTTTTATGCTTCTTTAGAAGAATGAAAGCTTTAAAGATTAAAAAATCCACAAAGGTTTGATCAACCAAGACAAGCGGAGCAATTGTTGATATATACAAGATCATCTCAAAATGCATGCAATTACCAGATGCCGCTAGAAGATTGATACCTTTAAGGAAGGACAGGCAATTTGTCCAAGTAATATTGAAACTTATAAGCATAGAAGAAGGCTTTCCTTTTCGCACTCTCACTCCCTGCAAATGAACATGGTCTGCCATGTCAGAATTCCATTTTCGAATGACCTGTATTTTAATTCGAACTCATAGATCCAAACAAAGGAAATAAGAAAACACAAACATATCTATATATATATATATAAGACCTAATAGAGGATGGGTCATGTTCCACATAATAGGACTATATATATATAGTCGCAAAAACAAAGTTTTAAGTAAGGAAGGGGAGAAAAAGAAGAATTAGAAGATAAAAATGATTTATATTATAAATAACTTATATATATATATATATATCATTCTTAGACTATATAACAGTCCTACAAAGTTTTGAGTAAGGAAGGGGAGAAAAAGAAGAATTAGAAGATAAAAAAGATTTATATCATAAATAACTGATATATATAAATATATATATCATTCTTAGACTATATAACAGTCCTGCAACGTGGATTCATGGTTTTAATATTCATCCGATACTATGACATAATGTTTTTGAATTTCATCGTTTTTGTTAAATATTCAGTTTTTTTTTTTTTTGCTTACATTCTTTTAATTTTCGTTACCGTTTTTAACTTTACCTAGTTTTAAAATCATTTGTGGATCAACTGATAATAAACTGATGCTCCAAGAAATCTGTTGGCTTCGCATGATGTATAGGCAGTTCGGCATCACCAATCGATCAGCGGCAAAAAAAATGTCTCTATTACAGTTTTGGTTCTTCCTTGCTTATGTAAAAGTGACGGTGACATGACATGGTTCTCCTCCAATTATACGTTATTTTTTATTTTTTTTATTTTTATGGTACCATTAATTTATTGCATCTTTCTTTCAACCAACGTGTAGCTGATGAATAAATTAAGGAGATATAGGCAGTTCCTCACTCATAAAGGCCATTTTGTAGCCTGTGAATGGAGTAAAAATTAAATTGAGGTGTTTATAATTATATTTTCCATGCATTCATAAACCATCGCAAAGTTTAGATCCTTTCAATGGAGTGACTCTTTTTGAAGGCTGGATATATATATATATATATAGGTAGATAGATAGATAGACAGATTCAAGCATTCATGCTATGCTAACTGAAGGGAAAATATTTGTTTGAATTGAAATTGTTATGATTCAGTATGATTGGATGCACTAAAGAGGACTAGAATAACTATCTGGGGCTTTCCAAAATTGCTGAAATGTTGAATCTGGGTCCAGGCACTGTAATTTGTGAGTCACGATTGATGCTCGGTATCTTGTAATTAATTGCATTGCAGGCGAGTTGATAGACGGGAAATCTAGCTGAGATTCATTCACAAGGGCATCGTTGAGCTGCATGGAAATGTTCAGTCACAGTAACTAAGCACTTTGTACATATACAAGGCTTGAAATTGTAGAAGTGGTTGCGTCTAATTTAATAATAACTAGTCTTAATACACGTGTGGGATCATGTATTATTTTTTTAAGATATTACATGATTAATTAACCAGAATGGCACTAAAGTACCGTGAGTAAATTTGTTTGGCAGGTGAAAAGATCGAATTAAATAAAAATTACACGTTCTTTAATTAATTCACAAGATCAGAAGAGCTCTAAAAATCTCAATAAGTATTATTAATTAAATAAATAAAATTTGATATTACATGACCAATATATTATTTTTAAAACTAAAAAATAATAATATATTTCAAATCATTTTTGGTTTCTTAAGTCCCTTGTGTGAAGCTTTCTAATTAGAATAGAAAACTCCTTAACTAAAACTAGGTTTCTTAGGCACAACTGAACATTACATCTAATAAGGTTCAGTATGGAAATAAGAAAACTCTAAAAATAGTTGAATTGGATAGCAGAATAAGTCGTGAGGATAGAATTTGAAGTTATGTGGTTGCTGACAGAGACGAAGTTTTGATAATAAGTTCTTGAAAAAATTTTGCTACATTGGTATGATTATTTTTCAGATTAAAAAATAACCATATAGAAGATATGGTGTGCAAAAATAGAACAAGAAAGATAAAACTATAAAATATTAGAGGAATAGTATTGTGAATAGGATGAAAATATAGTATTAAGATTTCATTCTAAATAAATATATATATATATACCGAGACAATAAAATACAAAGAAACAAATGTCAGAATCAAAATG
Source organism: Sideroxylon spinosum (assembly GCA_003260245.2). NCBI lineage: Eukaryota > Viridiplantae > Streptophyta > Magnoliopsida > Ericales > Sapotaceae > Sideroxylon > Sideroxylon spinosum. The sequence continues at coordinate 710,602 of QLOD02000013.1, read as the reverse complement.
AGAACTGTCAAAATCCCTAAGAACCGATTGAAATTACGGAATGAGAAACTTTTGTGTTAGTTGTGGTGGTGCTATGATAGAGCAATGTTAAGAAGAGGGGAAAAAAACACTAGAGAAAAAATTAACAAAAGAACTTAGAGTATGATTATAATACCATGTTGAAAATAAAAAATAAAAGACAAGAAATAATAAAATTTGATAGATAATATAAGGTTTACATCTTGTTAATATATCTTATAAAGGTGAAGAAGAGATCTTTAAATAAGTTTATAACGAGTAGTGTGTATAATAATAATTTAAAAACCAAAATGAAAGTAACTACTTACTAAATACTAAAATATAAAATATTTTAATATAGGTAATATATATAAATAATATATCATAATCTAATATAAGATTTCTAACACTTAAAATTTAGAAAATAAAGCTAAATAAAATGTATCTTAAAAATTAATTAGAATACTTTTATAAATAAAACTTTATCTTAACCACTTATCTCCATCATGGGTTTATATGAGACTTCCATTATTTAAAAAAATTCGTCAACAAGTTTAAGATATAAAAATGAAAGCCAAATAAATAAATAAAAATTAGTAACTATGATTTATAAAAAATAAAATAAAATAAAATAAAATTTACAGTCACATACAATACAATTTGCTATTTGAATTTTAAGAAAAACTTGATAGCTAATCTTTTTCAAATTTGATTTCTTTATCAACTTTAATTTCTTCTTTTAAGTTGTTGTTTCAATTTTTTTTTTTAATAGTGATTAAGGATGTATTTAAAGTGACAAAAATTTAGTAAATGACATAACACTTACGCTCCATTTGGATTTCTAAATTTTACCAAAAAGATACAAAAACATTTTTAATTAAGATATGTTATGACTTTTGAGCTCACTATAATTTGTCATCAATTTGTTTAGTTTTATTGAAAATTTATATTTTATATACCTATAATTGATTGACTATAAAAAAAAAAAAAAAATAGGCGGACTTGTGTAACCTACGAATATGGGGATATGGATTTTAGAGAGAGAAATTTTTTTAATCAAGTACTATTAGCTAAAGTTAAGTGGAGGATTCTAAAGAATCTTTGTTCTTTGGTTTCAAGTATTTTTTTTTTTTTGAAATATTTTTTTGAAAAGTAAAATTCTCCTATGGGTTAGTGATGTTGGAAGAGTGTAGCGTGGGAAAGACATTTGTTCCTAAAAGTATCAAATGAAAATTGGGATTTATCAAAGAAATATGCTTTGAAATATCAATGGATTCCAAGAAAAAATTATACTATTATAACCATGAAGAAATGAAAGATAAAAATTTTGATTTTCAAAGTTTGATAATTTATTATCTTTATAACAGAAATTTTAGCTGGTGAAGGGAATCTTTATTGGGGTGCATATTTCATCGTTGTGAAATTATTTTACAGATTTTAAGTTCCTTTCTATGTTTACAAGGATGAAATCGTCTCAACGAGTGGTCTTCTCTATTAAATCAGTTTTTTTTTTTGTTTTTTTCCCCTTTTCTTGGAAATAAGTGGGCATTTGGAGGTAAGGGTGAGAAAAAAACAGACCAAGACCAAAAAAACTAAAAATAAAAAAAATCAAACCAAATCAACTAAATTCGGTCAAAACAATTTGATAATTTCAATTAACCAAAACATCCAACAGATTTTTTTTTTTATTTCAATTTTTTTTTTCATGTTTTTCATTGTCACTTTCAATAGCGAAAAATAGAAAAAATAAATTCGACCAAATGTTGAGTCCTATTTGAAAATGAGCTTTTGTATTAGTTGAGAAAAAAGAGGGGTTTGAAAATTCTGTTGTAAGTTTTTCTTATGAAAAACTTCAAAATAATATCATCAATCTATTGAAGAGATGAGTGGGAGCCATTATTGACTACTCCAATTATGAGGTTTTCTGTTCTATGATATACGGCAAGAGATATGTGATTTAGAACTTTAGATCAACATGTATTGAGGATTAATTCAAAAAAAAAAAAATAACTTTACTAATTCATATTACAATTAATTAACTTGTGTTGAGGATTAATTAAAAGAATGAGTTTTTACAATTAAATTCAATAATGATTAATATGTAACATCACAACAAGCACAGTTAGTTAACTGCTCAACGGAATTTTAAATATAAATCTTATATGATAATCATATTATCATGTTTCTGGTTTGCTACTGTAATTTTCAGTCTAATCAATTGGATGATCCAATATTAATTGGACACCGCGTTCACAGGAGTCAACTCTAATCTTTTCACATGCTGATCAGCAGCCGGAGACACACCCTCCAGGACATTTGTAGCCCCAACAGGAATTGTTATCATCTGCATATAAATCCAAAAGATCGATACAATGAATTATGTTTGTCTTCAATTCTCCATCACATTTGTATTTTGTGCGTTGTGTGTGTGTGTGTGATTGCATGAGAATTCTGACCACCAGACTTTGATTAGAAGATAACCTTAGCTAGCTAGCAAGCTAAATAAAGTATCTAAATAGGGATATATATATATATATATAAGTTTCGTTTGAAATGTTAAAATCTATTAAAAATTTTTAAAAATTATTTAATTTTATAAATTAGTCCAATGGAAGCATTAATTAAAATGTGTAAAAATATGAAAATTATCAGGAATGAGATAGGAAGAGGAACACCTAAGAGAAATTGAAAAAAAATTATTAAACGTGATATTACTTCTATGGATGTAACGAAAGATATGACCCTAAACAGATTTGATCGATATTGTCAAATTCATATAATCGATCCTATTTAATGAAAAAAATACTTTATTTGATTTAATTTATTTATTTTTATAATTTATAAATTTGTAATTTTTATTAAATTTTATAATATTCTATTTCAGATCCTTGGACGTGAAGTTTTAAACTTTTGTAGCATTGGAAGAGTCAATACTGAGAATTCATTTTTATCCAAAAAGATGGAGCAAGCGTTGAAATGGTATATATTTCAGATAAGGAATTGGATCATGAAAAACATTTCCGTTGGTCAGTAGGAAGTGACACAGCAGACAGTGCTGGTCCCACCTGAGTCAAATTAATCAACGTTGATTAGATCAGTGAATTGATTATGATAGGACATCAAGTTGACCACGTTAAAGTTGCTAATGATATTGCCTTGTTAGTAACGCAGGGTTGGGTGGGTCCGTTATGGTTCCAGAACCGACACGATAACTCACTCACCAAACTCAAGAACTTTAGTGGTTCTATTATTCTATACTAAAATCTATGCATAGGTGTCCTTTGTAGCTGTAAAAAGTTATTTAAAAAAAAATTTAATTTTAGTATTTGATAAAATATTAAAATCTTTATTTATTTTACTAAAAACTTAAAAAATTTTAAATATTACAAAAATTACTATTTATTTTATCAAATACAAAAAAAAAAAGTTATTTAAAGTATTAAAAAAATTATTTATTTGACCAAACATTCAAAAATTATCAAAAATTATTAAAATTTACTTACTCATTTTATCAAATAAACAAAAAAATTTACCTATTAATTTTTAACAAAAATATACCAAAAATCAGTAAAATTTTAACTTTGAAACGAGGCCACAGTTTGATCCAAAAAGTCAAGCTTGAATGGCATTGGCCAGATAAAGCAGTCTAGTGGTACATGATGTCCAATGCGAAACCAAGACCACTCCCCAGTTATGGTTGACAATTAAGGGTGCATTTGATAATAGTTAATTTTTATTAACTTTTTGTTAAATATTAAACTTTTTTAATTTTCTACAACTTTTCTACTAAAATCTATTAAAAAAAATTTTAACATTTTTATTTTTTTTTTTTAAATAGTGAAATTTGAAATGTGATGAGCAATTAATATTAAGGGAATGAGTACTAGAGGAAGATATTTGAATGATAAATGAGAGTACAAATAATATGTGGGATAAGGTAGCAGAGTGTATTAAGAAGATAGGGAAAGAAATTTTAGGAGAATCCAAAAGGGGTTTCATAGTTCTAATTCATGTTCTAAAATTCTCATTTTTATTCAATGGCTGAGGTATTAATTCAGCGTATACAGGCTGGTGTTTTGGAAGGTGTTATTAAATAATCTCAGCTTAAGCTCATAAGACTGAAGCATTTTAGGAATTAGCTAACATACTTCCTTGTGTTACAGGAATCATAATTGCCTGTGTTACTGAGTGATAATTTTTTATAAAAATCATAATTGCCTGTGTTACTGAGTGATAATTTTTTATAAGAATCATAATTGCCCGTGTTACTGAGTGATAATTTTCTTATACTTTTCCTATGCTTTATTCAAAAGCAATCTGATTGACAGTATAAAGTTGAAAAGTTTTTTGATCCTTTTCCAAATTAGTGCCTCAAAACCTCTAGGCTATGTTTGTGTCCCATTTCTAGACTTTGGCTCTATAGTGTAATTAATTCTACCATTGTGTTTTAACATGTGTGCACTTTCTCTTATTTAACTAAGAAAATTTTGCCAGAGGCCTACTATCCTTTAGTCTTATCAAGCACCACTTTAAGGTGTTATGGCAGCATGAAAAACTAGGTTAGGCCTATATTTAGGCTGCTTTAAGGCTGAAAGTTGAAGCCACAGTGCCTTTACATAATTAGAGCAGGATACTACATGGATTTTTCAGTTTGATGATTTTTTTTAAATAAAAAATATAAGATTTTATTAATGGCAAGAATATAAACAGGTGGGATGCCAAGAAAATCTTGTCGTAGATTTAAGACATCATCCTCCAAATATGCTTTCTCATATAATTAAGCTTCAATCCGGATTATCACGTATTTGGAATATTTTGAGAACATAAAATTGGTAAATTCATCCAATTTCTATTTTGTACTTAAATGTACGTGAAGTTACTAATCTCTTTACCAGTAGATAAATTATTTAACGAATCTCAAATTTTATATAGGTTTAGGAAAAACCTCGACAAAATTGGACGTTTAAAAGCAAGAGCTGATTGAGTAGTTGTAATTCAAGAGGAGAAAGATATAGAGGTTATATGTTTACATATCAGGTAGCCAAAGAACTGAACTCATTTGGTTGTTACATATGACAACTAATTATAGATAAAGTCTTCAAATCTTGTTGGTATGATTGAATTAATATGTACTGTATGAAACTGTTCTTTTTATCTCGCATTTTTGGGGCTTGTAAGAGTTTTGAAGATCTGAATTTATTTAAATGATTAAATATTTTAATTACAAAAAAAAATACATAATCCGTGTCTTACACGGGCACCTTCCACTAATATTCATAAACAATCTCATAAGACTCTTTCGCAAAGTATAGTTTGGACTCATTAACCACCTCAACTCACGAATTAATAAGTATAGGCAAAGTTAATATCAATAGCTAAAAAAATTGATATTTACTTAAGTTGTCTAGAATGTAAAATCTTGAAAAGATCGCGGACCCAAGTTCCAAGTGTTGACTCGCCGAATCAACACTAGGTTTAAGAAGTTTTTTCCCTGTTGGTGTTCATTATACTTAGCTCAGTGTTCCAAACCAGCACACTAGAATCTCAAAATTATATTTAAGCTTGGTTGAAGAGTGAAGATTTTTTTTTTTTGGGTAAAATAATTCAAATTGCCCCCTTACATTAAAGCTTTAATTTCTCAAATAAAAAAAGACAAATATATCAAATAAATGGAAAGAGTCAACTTTTTTTAAAATACCAATTGCAAAAAAAAAAAAAAAAAAAACGCTTGTTACTTGTGTTTCCAGCTTTAAGAAAAATAAAGGCAAACTTTTTTTTTTTAATTTCTTAAATGATATCTTAATAATTAACAAGCATGTAGGGCAGCCAAACATGGTTAACTTATGGTGGTGAAATTTCCATCTGAATGTTTCTTAATTAATGGGAATCAAGCAGGCATCCTCTGAGACCCCCCGCAAACACCTGATGAATAGCTAGCTAACACCTGATGAATAAGGTAATTAAGAGGACAATAAAATACAAAACCAAGCAAATCAATTTTAGATTATCCAGTAATCAGCGAGAATAGGTGGAGCTCAAATGCCAAAGTTACTGAAATAATAAGCACATGATCATCATCTTGTAGTTCAGTTCTTAACCAGCGGCCTGCAAGTGATACGTGTGGTGATCGACTTTGTGCTTGACTGGTTCAAGGATGTTTCATTACCTGGCTCTTCATGTATAGCCGCACTCCACCACATCCATTCCTCTTGGGTATCTTAATTTGTTAGAAACTGGAATGTGAACATTGAACAAGCCATTATTTTTGACATGGAACAAATGGCTAGTACTTACCCAACTCTGTATATATATAGAGGACTCCTACAAGGGTTCTAGCTATTCAACCCTCATTTCCACATAATATATTACAACTTCCAACCTATTTCAACTACTCTTATCTATCAACTACCAATATATATTTTTTCATAGAAATCTAGAATTAATATGGTTGTAAAACAAGTTTATAAAAGATGGGCCCTATAGAAGTTGTACATATAGGCCCAATATTTAATGTTATTGGACTATTGTGATCCACTAATAAGTAAGCGCAATGTTAAAACTTTGGGCTAAATCGAATTGACATCCCAACAAACAGTTGATCCAACTTGGCAAGAATCAACAAACTGGAAGCATGCCTCATCATTATGAAAAAAACTAGACATGGAAACTTTTAAGTTCGGCCCGCTTAATTTTTTGGGTTTGAAATTTTATTGAGCTGTCTACTTATTTGAATAGAATTTAGGATTGAACACGCGGGCCCTAACTGAATTTTAAAATATATATTTTTTTCCTTTTTTTTGTTTTTATATTTATTACTTTATTTAGATTGTTTGTAAAAAATTATGGTCTTTTATTAAAATTTAAAAATATATATATATATATATATTTTGCTCAAACCATTTTTCTGACGAAACAATGTATTCGATTTAATAAATATATATATATATATATATCTTGTCTGCAAGGAATCCTCAGCGCCTGTGGCTGTGCTCCAAAAAAAAGGAAGTGATATCAATTTTGATATTAACTTCGTAGTTATAAAATCTAAATCGTTAAATTAAAACTTATGCCAGCTTCGGATTCCTCGAAATGTTCCCTCCGTTTCGACCACCCTCGTAACGTTGTCCTTTCTAGTTTAGCATATGATTGGACCGAAGATGCTTTCGGTGGTGATCTCAGTGGAATATGACTTTATATGGAGACAATGGAAGCCTTATTATGCTCACCATATGGTTAAAAGGATTTCTAATAAAAAGAAAAAGACAATGAAAAAATAACTTTTTTTTTAATTTATTTTATATATATATATATCTGCATGTATAAATATTAAGAAAGGGCCTATTCATATCTTAATTTTTTCTTATTAAATGAAATTATAAAATTATTCATTTTTAATTAACTATTTTTATGTATAATTTAAAATGACATAATTATTCTTTATAAATAAAAACTTCTACATATTTGAAAAAACACCATTAAACTTAGCTTGTTACAAGATAATAGAAAAAAATTTTTTTAAAGTATACAAAATATATTTTACATTATTTTATTTTCTAACTTATTCAAATTAAAAATTAATTTCTTTCCTTTATTTTTCTTTGCAACCTTTCGTCATTCTAGCTCCTTTTCATCTTCCTTAAGTCATCTAATAGAGTTTTGTACGAATTTTTCATTTAAAAAAAATTAAAATAAATAATTATTATTTTTTTACCAAACAAAACCTTAGGCTATTAATCATTAATGTGGGTGTATATATATTTACGTGCTAAACCGCGTAAATGAATCATGTCAGACTGTTTTATAATTTAACATTAATAATTCGATGGACAGATATTTTAAAAGAACTTGTTAACCGGTAAATATTTTAAAAAGCCTTGTCAATTGGTATTCTAAAAGCACTAATTAAGAGTTAATAGATATATGATATATAATAGTGTCTCATACTTTGATAGAATTATACATAAAAAATTATGAATTATTATATGACTGATTATTGGTTCTCAATGTGCGTTCTGAGCACCAATTAATAAAAATCATGTTTTAAATTAAACGATATAATGTGTGAAAATATTATTTTATTCTATAGTATGATTAAATAAGAGTAAAAAAAATATTAATATTAATATTTTTTGTTTTATATTTTAATTTCTCTTATAATAAAAATACGAAAAGTTAAATATAAAATATGTTTAACATTGCCTCATTTAACGTCAAGGTATCGAATTAAGACTCCAACGGAAATGATAAATTGTAATTTTCATCGATTTATTATAATTCTCAATAAATCAAATGAGTTAGTATACACTACATTTCACACCCACCAACGGACAACTTGTAGAACAAATTACAACAATTAATTTAGTGAAACACTTCAAGCTCTTTCCTGGCCATGTTACACCATGTGTAAAGTTGACTTGCCAACAAAAATAAAATGTGTAAATTTGACCACTAAAACTTGAGGTGGAACTCTCGCACCAGCTGGATCAGCTTGACGGATCGATTAAATCCATTATTGTAAAATTTTTTATGAGCCATCAAGTTAATATGATAGTTAAAATGTTAACATATAAATAAAAAATATAATTTTTTTCTTTTTTTTATTTAGTGCACTAAAATAATAGAAGCATCGATGAAATTAAATAATTAATAAAATTTTCGTGAGAGACTAGAATTAATACCTTTCTACGTCTCCCAGTCAAATTAAAATTTATACAGAGGAAATATATCTTCTTCCGCTCGGCTAGCTTTGCTTTCCCAGTTGCCAAACACATGGTAGAGATCGATCCATTTGATCCTTATCCAAATCAAACCAAAAGCAAACCCCAGCGTCGATAGATATATGGCTTCGCCGAGTTACCCGCCGATGGCACAACCACCCAGCTATCCGCCGGCGGGCAACCCGGTGGCCGTCATCGGCCCGCAATTCTGCGCTCCCTATCCGGTGGATCTATCGGTGGTGAGGAAGCTCCTGAAGATAACGGAAGGAAACTTTGTCGTCACCGACGTCAATGGCAACATCCTTTTCAAGATCAAAGGCAAGTTCTTCAGCCTCCGTGATCGCCGGCTCTTGGTTGACGCCGCCGGCAACCCCATTCTCACCCTCCAACAAAAGGTTTTTTTTTTTGGGTCGTTTATAAGCGTTTGTGTTTGTGTGACTTAGGGTACGATTAACGTGTTGAAAATTTCTATTTATTTTTTATATTACTTTATGAATTAAAAACCCATATTTTATTACATTTTTGTCATTCCAAATGTAATCTTAACAAGGATCAATTGTGTCTATCATTGATAATTATTGGTTTGGTATTGATTAATTATCAGATACTGACTGCGCATAGGAGGTGGGAGGCTTTTAGGGGGGAGAGCACGGACTCGAAAGATCTGCTGTTCGGTGCAAAGAAGTCGTCGCTGATCCAATTCAAGACGGAGTTAGATGTGTTCTTGGCCCAAAACACCAAAGAAGACGTTTGTGATTTCAAGGTGAAAGGCAGTTGGCTTGAGAGATCATGTACCGTTTATCTTGGACAAACTTCAAACATCATTGCCCAGGTATACGTACTCTATAAAGTTGATTTTAAATCTTAATCTCAATCAATCAAAGCCCATTCCCATTTAACCTGCATTACTCCATAATAGTGCGAACGCTCACAGTTCTTAATTTTTTATTTCTCTACATTTACAAATTTTCTCCTAATATTTTTTTTAAGGAAAAATAAAGTTACTTAAAATTAAGAAAAACTGAAGAAAGTTAAGTTGAGAGGTGTTTATAGAATTTAATTTGTACACAGGGAGAGAGGAAACGTTATGGTGTTTTTTTTTTTTTAAGTTGTAAATTTTAATTGTGTTAATCATATTCATAAAAACAAATTAAAAAAATCACATCTATTTGAGTAAAAGGTAAAAAAAAAAACAAAAAAAATTAGTATTTATCCAAGTAGGCATAAAATTTTTTATTTTTTCACAAATGCATAGAAAATGAAACTCCGCCTATGTTAGGGTATTCTTGATATAACCGGTCCCAAGTCCGGGTAAAGGAGGACGGTTGTGCGTTAGGTAGCCGACAACCAGCACAATAGTTAGTCGGATTTTTTTCATGGATTTGAGACGTAATGAAATTTTGTGGGAGCGTCCCATGCTTAGCGACGTGCTGTATGGTCCGAGTACAATGATAAATGAGTAAGGACCACTGCATCGGCGCTCGATGCAGTGTTAAATAGGTAAGGGTCCTCACATTTTTTCTAGACAAGTGAAGAGGGCAAGAAATCTAGTCCAAAATAGCAGGTTAAGATTAGCTACTTGGAATATTGGGAGCCTAACTGGAAAACTTATAGAAGTAGTGGAGATAATGGAAAGGAGACGTATCTCAATTGCTTGCTTGCAAGAGACAATGTGGGTGGAACAGAAAGCTCAAGAGATTGAGAGGACTGGGTATAAGTTATGGTATACGGGACATAATAGATCGAGGAATGGGGTTGACATAGTGGTAAGCAAAGACCTAAAGGAAGATATAGTTAATGTAAAACGCTCTGGAGATAGGATTATTACGATTAAGTTAGTGTTAGGAGAAGACATATAGTGAACGTGATTAGTGCTTATGCCCTCCAGGTGGGCTTAGGAGATGGACATAAGGAGAAGTTTTGGGAAAATTTGGAAGGAGTGCTACTAGAGATACCCCAAGGAGAGATGGTTTTCATAAGAGGAGATTTGAACGGTCATGTAAGACGTGACGTATATGGATATATAGGAGTACATGGGGGATATGGATACGATAATATGAATGAAGAAGAGAGAAATATTTTGGAGTTTGCAGTGGCTTATGATTTGATGGTGACAAACACCTTTTGAGGAAAAGAGAAGAACATTTGGTGACTTATAAGAGTGGCTCCTCAAGGATACAAATTGATTTTTTTTTAACTAGGAAAGAAGACCACTTAACTTTTAAAGATTGCAAGGTTATACCGGGAGAGAGCTTGACTTCTCAACATAGGTTGTTAATCATAGACGTGCAGCTCCAAAGGTGGACTAGAAAAAGAAGCTTTATAGATGCTCAAGGATTAAATGGTAGAACTTGAAAGGTGATAGGTAATTAGTATTAAGGGAAAGAGTACTAGAGGAAGACGTTTGGGAGATAAATGAGAGTGCAAATAATATGTTGGATAGGTAGCAGAATGTATTAGGAGGGTAGGGAAAGAAGTCTTAGGAGAATCCAAAGGGGGTGCTCCGGCACAGAAAGAGGTATGGTGGTGAAGCGAGGCTATCCAACATAAGATAAGAGTTAAGAGATAGCGTTTTGAATCTTAGCAAGGATAGAAATGAAGAAAACTTGGAGAGGTATAAAGAAGCAAAAAGAGAAACTAAAAAGGTAGTTAGTGAGGTTAAGGCAAAAGCATATAAGGAGTTACATAGGCGACTCGAAACTAAAAAAGGCAAAAGAAAGATATTCAAGCTTGCTGAAGCCAGAGATAGGTGGATGAAAGACTTAAACCAAGTTAAATGCATTAAGAATGAGGATGAAAAGGTGTTAGTAAAGAAAGAGGAGATAAAGGAGCGTTAGAAGAGTTACTTCTAAAAGTTATTTAACGAAAGCAATTGTAATGACATACAATTGGGATCGCTCACCACTTTTAAGGAAAAAACGAATCATATGTTCTATAGGAGAATCAGTAAGAAGTAAGTAAAAGAAGCACTGAAAAAGATGAATAATGGAAAAGCAATTGGACCAGATGGTATTCCTATTGAGGTTTGGAGATGCTTAGGGAATGATGGCATAAGTTGGTTAACAAAACTTTTTAATATAGTACTAAAGAGCAAGAAGATACCTGATACATGGAGGAAAAGTATCATTATACCCATATACAAGAACAAATGAGATATTCAGAATTGTGCAAACTACCGCGGGATTAAATTGTTGAGCCATACGATGAAATTATAGGAAAGAGTTATTGAGAGATAACTAAGAAGGACAACAAACATTTCAGAGAATCAAGTTGGTTTCATGCCTGGGAGATCAACCATGGAGGCTATCTTTCTCCTGAGGAGGTTAACGGAAAAGTATAGAGAAAATCAAAAAGATTTATACATGGTGTTTATTGATTTGGAGAAAGCATATGACCGGGTTCCTAGGGAGATTGTATGGAAAGTATTGGAAAAGAAAGGAATGTTTGTCGCACATATTGAGGTAATAAAAGACATGTATGATAGAGCTGTGACATCTATACACACGACTGGAGGAGAGATAAGGGAATTTCCTATCACGATTGGTCTACACCAAAGCTCAGCGTTAAGCCCGTACTTGTTTGTCTTAGTTATGGATGAGATTACAAGGAATATTCAGGATAAAGTGCTGTGGTATATGTTATTTGTAGATGACATTGTCTTAGTACATGAGACAAGAGAAGGAGTGAATACTAAGTTAGAATTATGACGGGAAACGTTAGAAATAAAAGGTTTAGGTTAAGTAGATGTAAAATGGAATATATAGAATGCAAGTTTAGTTAAAGTAGGACAATTGGAGATATAGAAGTAAGTTTGGGCACACAAAAGATTGTAGAGAAAGAAAACTTTAAGTACCTTTGATCTATGGTGCAACTCAAAAAAAGGGATTGATACTGATGTAAGGCATAGGATTCAGGTTGGGTGGACCAAATGGAGGAGTGTTTTGGGGGTCTTGTGTGATCAAAAAGTCCCTCTCAAGATGAAAGGAAGGTATTATAAGGTGACGGTAAGACCTGCGTTATTGTATGGATCAGAGTGTTGGGCAATAAAGCATAATCATATTCAGAAGATGGCAGTTGCGGAGATGAAAATGCTAAGATGGATATGTGGAATCACAAGAAAAGATGGGATTAGAAACGAGGAGATTATGGGCAAAATAGGAATAGCACCAATTGAAGATAAAATGAGAAAAAATCGTTTAAGATGGTTCGGTCATGTTAGAAGACGTCCAATGGAGGCACCGGTTAAAAGGTGTGGAAGCATAGAGATTAGTAGGAATAAGAGAGGAAGATGGAGAACTAATAGAAGTTGAAAAGAAACTATTAGACATGATCTTGTCTCTATGGATCTAATGGTGGACATGGCTCAAAAAAGATTTGATTGGCGTCGTTAAATCCATATAGTCGACCCCACTTAGTAGGAATAGACTTAGTTTGGTTTGGTTTGGTTTCGTTTACAAATACATAGAAAAGAAAATTAAGAGAGAAAAAAAATTAGGAGAGAAAAATCGATAAAACTCTATAAAGTGATAGTTTTCTTGAAACCAAGAATTGACAAAAAAAAGACAATAAAATGGTACGATAAAGATAATTTTAAATTTAAAAAATTAATTCCATGTTTTCAAATAATTAAGTTTTTTTTTTTTTTTCAAACTCACATTATCAAATAAATTATTATTTTTTCCATGTAACCGCTCACAAATTCAAGTAGCAAGAAAATATTTCAAATTCTCTCAAATATGATGACTATCAAAAAATGAAACAATTTTCAAAAGATTTTCATTTGAATGAGATGATAACTACAATTGCCATTTGCATGGTTTGTCAGAGGTAACAATCTACATATGTGCATATTTGCTATATATTAAGATAATACGATAATTTTTAAAAGTTTGTTTCGCATGAGCTTCACATTCTCTGTCAAATTCTCTCATAAAGAAAATCCATTAAGGTATAAAAGAAAAATCTATATGGTAAGCAAATATGTAAATATATAATCTCTCACTTCAATCCAGCAGAATCTATCTTAATATATAGCAAAATGCAAATATAAAGGAAATTATCAAAAAATCTATCTTAGTATATAGCAAATATACAAATATATAGAAAATTACAGCCATCCAAATTGCAATTATAGTCATCGTCCCATTCAAAAAGATCTTTTAGAATTTTTTGATAGTCATCATATTTGAGAGATGAAGTTTAGTATGAAATTTAATGAGGGAGAGAATTTAAAATTTTTCTTGTTAAATGGCAATCTTTTGAGAAGAATAGTCATCATATTTGAGAAGTATTTATCAGTTTATCTGGAAGTTTAGTATTAAAATTTAATGTGGGAGAGAATTTGAAATTTTTCTTGTTATTTAAATTTGTGAGCGGTTGCATAAAAAAAAAAAAAAAAAACTAATAACAGGAAAAAAAAAACGGGTTTATTTAATAATATGTAACTACTTTTTAAAATTTAAAATTATTTTTATCTTACCACTTTATCCTTTCTTACCAATTTAGCCAACCTGTCTCATAAAAAAAGAATATATAATGGAAAACAAAACATTAAAAACCATTTACTTAAAAAAACCAAAAAAACTAAAAAAATTTATAAAACCTCGTAAGTAAAAACAATTAAAAGTTGAAGTATTTAAAAATCTTTAATTACTTGAAAAAATAAAAAATACAAAGTTATCTTTGTCGTAAATTTATTGGTATTATTAAATACAGAGTATCTACATAATTTTATTCATCTATTTTATTTAAATTTGTAATTTGTAATAAATTTCTGAACTGATATCTTATTTATAATTCAAATGTAGGAATTTCATAGTCTAAAATTATAATTCATATCTCCCTCTCTCTCTCTCTCTTTTCCCTTCTTTATCTATATTTAACAAATCTTTAATTCCTATCTCTCTCTTTTTTTTCCCTTCTTTATCTATATTTAACAAATCCTTAATTCCTATCGAATTCCTAATCTTCATCCCATATATTTTTTTTTTCCTAATCTTTGATAAATCCTTAATCCGTATTTATTCCTAACCTCCATCTATCCCTTTTTTTTTTTTTTTTCTAATCTCTCTTTCAAAGATTATCTTTATTTTCCTCTTTCTCTCTCTAAACCGATATCCTATCATCTCTATGTTTTAAAAATTTTACTAAGTTTATATCTTTTAAAAAATCAAATACCGTCTATTGAAATTTCACTTAAGTAATTTTTAACTTAAGTAATTTTCTCTATGAGAGAATTTAACAAAGAATGAAAAACATATTTCTCAAAATATGTGAAACTTTCAAAAAATTACTGTGTTCTCTTATTTCAATCCAGCACAATCTATATCCTAAGCAAATATGCAAATATGTAATCTCTCACTTCAATAGAATCTATCTTAGTATATAGCAAATATGCAAATATGTAGTATATAGACTGTTCAAATGGCAATTGTAGTCATTATCCCATTCAAATGATTTAAGTAATTTTCTTTATGAGAGAATTTGACAGAAGATGAAAATCATATTTCTCAAAATATGTAAAACTTATATGAAACTTTCAAAAAATTATCATGTTCTCTCGTTTCAATTCCACAAAATCTATATCCTAAGCAAATATACAAATATGTAATCTCTCACCGAATCTATCTTAGTGTATAACAAATATGTAAATATGTAGTATATAGATATACAAATGGCAATTGTAGTCATTATCCCATTCAAATGACAATCTGTTGAGAGAAGTGTTTCATTTTTTTATAGTCATCATATCTGAGAGAAGTATTCATCAGTTTGTCAGGAAGTTTAGTATGAAATTTAATATGGGAGAGAATTTGAAATTTTTTTCATTCCCTGAATATGTGAGCAGTTACAAAGGGAAAAAAAAAAAGGAAAAAAAAAAGCTAAATTATTTTATAATGTGGGAGAGAATTTGAAAATTTTCTTGTTACCTGAATTTGTAAACGGTTACATGAGAAAAGAAACTTTTTTTTTTTTAGAATATGTAACTACTTTTTTAAATTTAAAATTATTTTTATCGTATCACTTTATCGTTTCCTCCCTGCCGAATTTTTGTTTGGTAATTCTCTTTTTCCGAGGGAAAAAGTCTTGGTATTAATTGTAATTTTACAGTGTTTTAAATTATTTAAGTTTCACAATGAAGCATAGCTGATTATTTGATTTTTAACATGAAAATTCTAATCTTCCTCAATTAGATTAAAAACTTTCCAAACAATAAAATTTGAATTTTAATATAAGTTGGGCGCTCTTTATATCTGGGTTGGAAAGAAATTCATGCCACTATCTTAAACAGAGTTAAATTATGTCTAAAAACAAAGAATTGCAAGTTCCATGGTTTATGAGGTTGATCCCCATCCCCCTTAACAATGTATGACCAATGAATTCCGGGTATGTGTTTTATGGGATGTAATTGCAGAGATTAGTTGATCTTTTTTTTACCGGTTTAACTTTAATTATGTGTTTGATTTGTAGAATTATATATTTGGATTAGATTTTGTATCCTCCAAAACGGGGATATACTATCCCATGGGGAATGGGATGACATCTCCCTCACTCTCAAATTTGTTTTCAATCAAAATTTAAAAATTTAAAATTATTTTTTGTCACATTTTATATTAAATCATTCTTTTATTTTTTTTATATTTCACCAATTAAATACTAAAAAAATAATCTCATATCCAACAAAACAATCTCATATAAAAATTAATTTATATCATATTGACTTTCATATATTATTCATAGTATTATTTATATCTTGTCGTTCAATCTCCTAAACATACATGCCCTCGTGGCTTAGTAATTGTTTTCTTCGGATGCAAGGGGGCTACCATTGTGGGTGATGTTAGCCCGCTATCATTGCCCCTCCGCCACAAGTTTCCTTCTTTTTTTTTCCTTTGTCATCGGATTGGTTGAAATCGGCAAATAATTGGATTTGGACAAAAAAATGTATTTTTTTTCATAATTATCAATTAGTTATTAAAAAATTAATTTTTTATTTGAAAAGGAAAAAATTTAATTTCTTAACAATTATCTTTTTAGCTTTTTATTAATTTCACATTTTTACCCTTTAATATTTAAAATAATTTAAAATTTAAGATGATAAATTTGATAACCTGCCAGGTTAGGGGATGTGTTTGGAAAAAAAGCTAGTAATTCGACTATTAACTGCAAATGTTTTCAATTTTTTAAAATTATCAAATTTATCATCTTAAATTTTAAATTATTTTAAATATTAAAGGGTAAAAATGTGAAATTAATAAAAAGCTAAAAAGATAACTGTTAAGAAATTAATTTTTTTCTTTTCAAATAAAAAATTAAATTTTTAATAACTAATTGATAATTATGAAAAAAAATACATTTTTTTCTTTCCAAATCCAATTATTTACCGATATCAACCAATCCGATGACAAAAGAAAAAAAAAAAAAGAAGGAAACTTGTGACGGAGGGGCAATGTCAGCGGGCTAACATCACCCGCGATGTTAGCCCCCCCGCATCCGTTTTCTGGTCTGTTCAGCAGCCGTGGTAAAAATTTTTGGACCCGACTACCGACCCGAGCCCCGATTGGAGGCCCGGCGTAGCCCTCTATTTGTTGGGGGACACAGGCTATTGACATCATTCGATTTCTATTCAAGTTTTTGAAAGAAAAAAATAATAATCTAGTCTTAACAATCTGTTTAAAATGATGGATTTGATGAAATTTAATTTCATTTGATTAAAATTCTTAATAATTCTTATGTTTGGAATTGAAATAAAATTTTATGAATTAGATTTGATTTTATTTCATACTTAAATTTTAAATCCAGCTCAAAATAATAAAATTTGATTAGTATTTATTATTTTCTTAAACTATTTAGGTAAATGGGTAAATTTATCTTTATATATCATATCTATCATATTTTTTTATTTTCTATTAATTTGGTCAAATTTGATATTCTTTTTGAATCAAATCATGTGTTGGAATGTTTCCAAATTGAAAAGTATTTATTAAGACAAAACTTTTTTCTCAACGAGTGTGTTTGGAATTGAATGCAGATGCACAAGAAACACAGCGTCCAAAGTGTTGTGCTAGGAAAAGATAATTTCGGAGTGACTGTATATCCTAACGTGGACTATGCCTTCATAGTAGCCCTTGTGGTGATTCTTGAAGAGATCAACGAGGACCGCGATGATGATTGACTACAGCGAAATCAGTTTACTGAAGAAATATCCCACCCCTATCATCTGTGCCACCTTTGGGGCTCGTACAATAAATGTGGTTTTCTGTGTGCTAATTACTGTTATGGTTTACACACACTTTAGTTACATAAAATAAAATTTGACTATTTTGTGTGTAAATCAACATGTTTGTGTGTAGTTTTCGAATTTCATTTTTGTGTGTGTGTGTGTGTGTGGGGGTGTGGGTGGGTGGGTGAGGGGCCTTACAGTTGTTAGGCATGCACCATGTTTGAAAAGGAAGATATAGTTGCTTGCTATGCAGCTGCTGAACCACCCAATAAGAGAGAGAAAATAAGGCAACCAAGAGAAAGAGTGTGGTCTAGCCAAAGAAGCTCTAAGAGTTGGTGAATCAGTAATGCTTTAGAGTAAATGAGGTGCTCACGTTAGGCCAATGGGGTCAGGTGATTACGGGCTGAGGCAACTAGTAAGAAAGGGAACAATATCGAAAAAAGTTAGGGGGAAATCTCTGTCGTGGCAGGGTTACTTTGTTAGTCCAACGATGTGGTGCCTAGTATATTATCTTGGCAATTATTGAGTTTTAGGTTATTTTTAATTTTTACCATCGAGATTTGGTAGCGAAAATATTTACCTATTTTATTATATTTTTTTAGGTCAAGTTGCACCTAATTTAGTATTGTGGGCTATTTTTTTTATTTTTTTTATTCCTCCTTTTGGTTACGTGTGGTGACATTGGATGTGACTCGGTTGATTTGTGGCTCAGAAAACAATGGGGGAACTTGGGAGTTGTTTTGGGTTTTTTTTTTTTTTTTTTTTTTTTCCGTCAAGCAGTGCTGTGCGTAAAAAAAATAAATAAATAAATAAAATATAATAATAATAATAAAGAGGATAGGGAAATGGAAGAAAAGGAGAACGAAATTACAGAAGGTGATTGAAAACTGCTTAATTAATAATATTGAAAATTGTTTGATTAACTATATGACTAATTACGGTCCTGTTTGGTGGTAACTTAAATATCAAAATTTATTAAAAATTATAAAAATTTTATATTTTTATTTAATTAAATTTTACTACCTATCACTTTTATATTAAATATTTGTACTTTTATTATATTTTTTTATTAATTTTTTTCCAACCAAGTACCCTAAGAGTCCCTTGGCTTGGGTTTAATATGGCATGAGTTAGGCCTATCGGCATCACCAAGGAGTAAAAGGCGACAAAAATTAATCGGTGCTGAGAATTTTATTAACGGGGATTGGTAGTATATCCACTGAACATGCTCATATGGCTAGCTTTCAAAAGTAGTGGTAGTCGAATCAGAGGGCAACGTTGATGGATGTTGTTTCTTCTCTCTTCCAACGACTTATAGGCCAACAGTACGATACTGTGTCCAACATATGCATTTGCTCCTGATAGAACTAATCAAAGTTTGGCGAGAGCAGAGTGGTCTTCATCAGAAAATCACCTTTCATTGCTAGAAAGCTACACAGATTGCTTGCCTGGTCTCCAGTAAAGCTTATCCTTCATATTGGGCTATTCTCATATAGCAAATTTCGATTTGTGCGTTACTTTGGGGGATCCGAAATTTGATTCTTGCATGAGTAAGCCTCGTTCTTCCGATGGATAGAGGTGCTATCAAAAGTACTCCCAATTTCACTAAAATTACACTAAACTTCTATTTTTTTTTTCTTTTAAACGGGTGCACTATTCAAGTGCATCAGCTTACCATTGTTATTGGTTACATATTATGATCATTATAAACGAAACATTATATTATGAGATTGAACTGTTAAGAATAAAAAGAGATTTTAAGTATTCTTAAACGTTTGGGCAAGCGAAGTGACTAACTCTTGAATTCAAAATCTTTTATTATGCCCATATCAATATAGAGACTTAAAAAACCTAAGTTAATATAGATAAGACAAACTATATCATATTTACTGAATTATCATCCATATTAGGTTCTTGATCACATATAACATAACTCGCAAGATAGAGAGGGTGTCAACTTTTGAAAAATATAAAAATCAAAAGTACTCTTAAAGCATCTATTAAAATATACTTAAATATATATTTATATTAATAAATCTATATAAAAATTAATAAATATATATTACAAATACATTTTGTGTAAAATACATTTAGTTGATAAAAAATGAATTTATTTGTAGTTTGAGGATTTGACTAGAATTCAATCTAAATTCATAAATTTTAAGATTGGAGTGTGATTCACCATTCATAAGACAAAGATTGTGTAACTTAGGTTAGGACACCGACACATGTGAGCTTCAGACCAGACACTTGGCAATAAACATGAGAATTCACACCCTCCCTACGAAGGATTTTTACTTTGACTTGGGCAATGTCTCAACCGTAGTATTATTTCAAGGGATTCCAAAGTGACTTAGCCCACGAAGAGATCATTTGGCAGAAAATAAATAAATAAATAAATAAAAAGGGAGAGGTGGTTACTGTAATGCCATTATAGGCTTCAGGTCTTCAACACCCTTTCCAATCATGCTAGCTGAACAACTAGCCCCCCCAACCACAGTAAAGGAGATGAGCCGAGCAATTCAAGCAAAAGATTTAGGAAAATTGACCTGTATGTGGACTACGAGTTAATGTGGTCTACAATCCCTATTTGAGTTTTGATATGTTCCTTGTATTACATTTAGACACATGTGATGCATAACTTGTGCTACTTCACATTTCGACGCAGCTCAAATGGATCTTGTGCCTGCAAATACACAGGATTTGGCCAAAGCACTAATAAATCACCAATTAAGACTAATGGCATGATACCAATCCTCAGCCATGCCATGCAAAGATGAGGGGAAAAATAAAATCACAAATATTGGCATACTTTTGGCCTAATTAGATTCTACAATTAATACCCTTTCTGACTCCGATTAATTTAAACATGGCTTTTACACAATTAAGATGTAGGATCATAAAAAAAAAAAAAGAATTAAAACGTCATAATTTGAATTAGAATATAATTTAAAAATATCTTACTCATACAAAAATATATCAAAAGAAATTTAATTTCAAAGTATCAAGAAACCTTTTTTAGTTCCCAAAGTCAAATTTAAGATTTTCTTAAAAAACACAATTTTTAAAATTAAATTACATATTTTTAATTTTTTAAATATTTACATTAATAAATAATTAATGTAGTTAACTCCCCCCTCCCCCCCCTAACAATATGATGAAATGAAACTTTACCTTGATCCTCCATGTACACTCAAATTTTTGATTCGCCATTGATTAAGGGGGATGAAAAGGTGAAAGTGAATATTAATTTGAAAAAGACATTCATCAATCAATACGTAGATTCAAACAACACTTAGGCAGGTAACCCAAGCACGATACGCGAGTGAAATACACTAAAAACTTTTTGCAAGTGTCTTTGTTTATATCAAATCAATCAAAGGAATATATACTAGCCATAAAATTTTAAGTGGAGATGACGAAAAGGACATACCAATCGATATTAATGCCACTTGTAAAACGTCGCCTCGGGTTTCTTACCACCATTAAATATTAAATGAGATAACACTACATTATCATTGTCAAGAGCTATAGCTAGTTCATCATATAGCTAGTTCATCATCTTTAATATATATATATATTATGTATAAATTGTAAAGGACGCTTAGCCTGCGCATGCATGACCCATGTCAAACTGGAATTGTCTGCGGTGCCATTTAAGTTTATCTTGCCATTTGTCTTCTATGGTGTGTTTCTCTCTGTGTGCGTAGATATAAAATAAGCCAAGAATGCATGATTATGCGTCAGCGCACTAATTTTTTGCTCATCATCTTTGACCAGCTGAATATGCTTATATTGGATTTATGAACAACCTTCTGCCCTGAATTAACCTTCACCAGTCAGCACATATCTATATATATATATATATATTTCTTAATCTGCAAAAAAGAAAAGTTCATTTTCTTAGAAATTCAAAAAATTGAATTCATGAAAATAGAATATTTTACCTAAATTTCGTTTTTTTAGGTAATTTTTTCATATTATTATCAAAATTAGCTTGTCTTATTTTACTCTATTTTCAAAGCTCAACTAGATTATCTACTTGGAAATTTTACAATTTTGAAAATCATGAGTAACTGCTTGTAAGTAATTTTTTTTTATTACCTGTTAGAAAGTAACTATTTATTTTAATTCACATACGATTATTTTTCATAATCAAATTTATATTTAAAATAAATATAAAAAAAGAATTAAAATTTGATTAAAAAATTAAAAAATACTTTTGGCGGAAAAAAAAAAAAAAAACACAGCTATATCAGGTTTAGCGAGCTGGTTCTAAAGTTGGATGAATGAAGTTTCTAAGGAAACTTCTTAGTGGTTTCTTTTCTTTTTAAACAGCGCCCCCGCACAATAATGCTCTCAAGTACGTCCCAAAGGTAGAGAGAGAGAGAGAGAGAGGTCCTAAGGTGCCATCAAAGTATTGAACTCGTGGTGCACTTTAGAATATGATTGTAGGTATTAATATTTTAAAATGCACATTATAGGAGTTGAAACGAATTTTTTTTAACCTTTATTTGGGTAAAAGTATATGTCAAACTGAAATAAAAGAAATTATTTATCAACAAAAAATGAAAATAAAAAGTACAAAGATTTAAAATGACTTCTTATGTCTGTTTGTGATGAAAACGGAAGAGCAAAAGCATAGAATTTGATTAATTAATAAATTTAAATTAAAAAATAATTTATTAATAAATGTTTTTATTTTCAAATCTGCTCAAAATTTATAAATTAAAAATTTTATTTTTTTTGTTTTTTTTTTTTTTCTGTTTCAGTTTTCTTTGTTGGTAGCCAAATCCTCAATCCAAACAAACATTCCAAGTCTGACTAGCTAAAAACTTCAGTATGGTCTTCCATTAATTTTGCAAACATATAAGTCATTATCCATGATAAGTTGATAACTTTGAAAGGTTCCCAGGCGATATGCATATATATATACATATATTTCTTGTACCAGTTTGAGCTTCCTTCTTTGACTGGAAAGGTCAAGGAAGAATAAGAAGACACCCCTGCAAGGTAGTCCAATTCAACATCATCGATCCAATCATTTATGTCACAATAACAACAAAATAAACCGTAGAGAACATCTTCAAGAAAGCGCTTTTCAGGCATGAATTTTGTACTTCAGTGCTAATTAATGAAATCCTGTAAAGTAACTCATTAAACTTTGTTCCGCAATGGTCATTAATTGAAATTTTCTTAAGATTACTGTATGATTTATCTCATTATTAACTCTAAGGTTTTAGAAATTAATCGCACGAGCTGATCCCAAACCCTTGGTTAAAAAATGTACATATACATATTAAACTTTAATTCATGTGTGCTTGTAACCCATCATGACTTTTTGAATGGTATTTTAAAGTTTTAAGCTATATAGATTCTAATGCCATACATATATAAATAATGAAGATATTATTTTTTAATTTAATTTAAAATAAAATAACAATTAAATTAATTAACATAATATCAAAATATTCACAAAAAGAAAAATTATGCTGAAATTAATCTCACAAGCAGCAGCTTAGCTAGGAGCTAGATGGCATTAATTTTAGATATATATATATACAAAAGTATATGTTGTTAAATTGATGGGGATAAAGGGTATAAGATTACAAATGAGCATCGGGTCTCATTGAAACTTTTTAACATCAAACAACATTGTATTAATTGTCGCAAAGGATAGGACTGAATAATAAGCATGCAGTTGTCATGAGTACAAGTAATAGAGCATCAAATCGAATATAGAGGCAGCACATGCAACATACATATATATATATATATGTGCTCTCTACAAAGATCATAATTAATTTTAATTCACTCAGTTAAGTAGAACTCAAAATTCAAAATATTGTTCATGACTACTGTTTTTGGTCCTTGAAACTAATAAAATGATGCAAAAACAAGAAAAGAAAATTGTAATAAAAGTGTTAGAAATGTCCCTGAAAACTTTAATATTTGTATTAAAAAAAAACAATTTCAATAGTTGCTGAAAAGAATATTTAAAATAAAAATTATTTTCCTCAAATTGACTTAGCATTCAATAATGTTAAATTTATTTGATATTATTGCCAATATATTATTTAATATATTTGAAAGTTTCTTATTTGTATGAGCTTTTTTTTTTTTTTTTTTTAAGATTAATGAAATTTCAATGCAATTGTATAAAAAAGAAAACTTTATACTATTAGAAATTTAAATTCATGTTAAAAATTATTAAAACATCTTTTTATTAAAAAATTATTAGCACTATCATATTGTCTAAGTTAAATTTTTTTATAATTTTTTTAAAAGACTATATTTTTTATACATAATATATATAATTATGGGAACTTAGGGATTTATTTTGTTATAAAAAAAATATCAGAAATGAAATCTTATTTATTTTTTCGAATGTAAAAAAAATATATTAAAAAATTTTATATTGATAAAAAATACATTTTCCGGATTGGTGCCATTTTAAGATAATATTATTATTTTTTTTAGAAAATTTTTATAAATCTTTTGAAAAAAAAATATATATATATACATATTAATAGATAAGGACAAAAACATGATACTTTTTGAAGAGATATGAAGAAAACAATAGGTTCTACTTGATGTTTGTTAAATACAAACAAAAAGATATAGATGAATGAATTTTTTTTAAATAGAAGCAAAAACATAAAGATGAATGAATGAAGATCAAAGAAATTAATTCGGAGAGTCCAGATGTTTTTGTTTAAAAAAAAAAAAAAGAAAGAAAGATGAACAAATAAAAATGAGATAACTATTTAATTTTAAAGAAAGAATTTAAGTATTTCTTTTTCAGAATCCTTTAAAATTCTTGAGGGATCTACCTATGAAAGATTATGTCTATAGAAAAATGAAAAAGGAGATGAAGCAGAAGATGAAGCAATGAAACAACGCTTTTTGTCCTATACCAACTGAAGAGAAATGAAGTGACATCTATGTAATATTCGATATATACAAAATATATAGTGTTTTAAAGCGGTAAAAGTATTGAATTCACTAAAATTTTGAACTCTAAGGATAAGTATGTTTGACTGAAGATGGTGACCCTGCGAAACACCTAACAAACCCAAATCGAACAATGTTGTAATGTCTCGATAACCAAGCTCAAATATAGTACCAAGCGGATAATATTGTAATATTATACTTAATGGATACGGATAGGATCATAAACAATAGCCAGCCGAAAGTGCTGTGTGAATACGGGTCATAGTTGTTTTGTAGATACAGATTATTAGAAATAGTATCAAAGTCAATTCCTATCAAATAAGATCAAAAGCTAATACAACTTAAAGTATTACGTGGATGCGATAGTAAACGTTATGTGAATATGAATATAAATATTAGAATTAATACTTATCGGAATTGTGAGGATATCAGTTGAAAGTGTTGGATTAGATAATATTGTACGTGTGAATAAATTTATATTTTAAATAAAATCTTATTATAATATTAAAATGATGTGGGATTTATTTGTTGTTTATCAAATATTCATAGGTTGTCCTTAATATTTGTGATTAAAGTTTATTTTATTTTTTTAAATTTGAACATTTGTGTTTAAGGGTGAAACGGTGACTCAGCGCGTGAGGATTCGTATTATTTCTGTGACCAAAGCGGATATATACAAACCAAAGAAAAGTAAAAGGGGAAACGAAAATTCCGGGAAAGGAAAGTGGCAGTAGAAAGTAGAAAGACATGAAAACCACCCGAGAAATAGAAGGAAGAAAACGCATCTCCTTGGGTTTTCTCGGAAAATGCTCTCCGAATTTTTTCTCGGAAAAATAACGAAGCTGTAGGAGCCTTTCTTGTTTACTTTTCTATCTGCTATCAACTTCCACCCCCTTGTGAGCAATACTGCTGCTGTTGCTGTTCCTCTAGTTTTTTTTTTTTTTTTCTTTCCGGGTTCTTTTGTTTTTTTCATCTCGACCTCGGAGAAACAAATTGGTTGGGAAATTTTGAGGGGAAGTTAGAGAGACAAAGAGAAAGAGAAAATGATTCCGTCATCGTTGTTGTCGTTGCCTTCATCTTCTTCGTCTTCTTCTTCAGCTTCTGTTCGAGTCGACAAGGCGACGAGCGACCTGCTAATCGGTCCCGATTGGACTATGAACATCGATATATGTGATTCTATCAATACGAACCAGTGGTACCATATTCACAACTCTTTAACCTCGGACGTTTTTAAAGTTGACCTTTTTCTGTTGAAAAAAAAAAATCTTAAAATTATTTAGTGCTTTTGTTTCACTTGTTGAAGGTTTTGATATGCATATCTGGTTGTATATAGCGTATATGTGTAGTTTTTTTTTTTGATGATGGTTGATTTTGAATTGGCTTTACCTGATGAAACCGAAGGCACTGTTTTTTTTTTTTTTTTGTAACTCGGAGCTCATCTTGCGCTTCTGCGCCTAAACTATGGAGAAAACCAAGGAAAATAGAGGAAAATTTTGAGCGGATTTTCCTATATGTTGTTGCGGTTTGGAAGAATGAAAACTTTTCTTTTTCTTTTTCTTATTAGGAGAAGTCAGGGTTTGAGAAAATTTTGAACAATCACTACTTGGAACATTTTATGTTTTTGGATGATGGGTTTTCGTTGTAGACTACCAAACTTTTGGGGCTTAAATATGGGAATTTATTTTCTCGAAGTTGAACCTAAGAAATTGGAAATTTTTAATCTTTTTATGCTTTGTTATCATGTCAAATACAAAGTGGCAGAGGATTTAATTCTTCTATGTTTGTGACTTTGTTTCTGAACTGAATGGTGGTTTGAAGCAGTTGTTTGCTAATTTCTCAGGGATGCGAAAGATGTTGTCAAAGCTGTGAAGAAAAGGTTGCAGCATAAGAATCCTAAAGTTCAACTGCTTACCTTGACGGTACTTTTTCTTGGATTTTTTGTTACATTGTATTTGGTGCTTTCATTTTTCTTTATTGAGACAGGATAAAATAGACGTTGATATGATTTTTTTGCTAACTTTATTTGTGATGAAATCTCAGTAGCTTTGTTACATATTTGTCTGAAAATTTAAGAGAATGCTGTGCTCTAACTTGTCTTTCTTATCTGCTAATTACGATGCATATTTGTAGCTTCTGGAGACTATGGTAAAGAATTGTGGTGATTATGTGCATTTTCAAATTGTGGAGAGGAATATTCTGCAGGAGATGATCAAAATTGTGAAGAAGAAGGTAAGTTTTTCTTGTGTATCTGTTTCGTATATTAGCTCAGCACAAGGTGCATGTGATCGATGATACACTGATTTCAAGGTTTAATTGAAAGAATTCTCTCTTTTGGAGTTTCAGTCTCTAGAGTGTTAGTTTGTCATTAATAGCTAGTGAACTCCTTATGGTTTTACATGCTGTGTGAAGTATCTTTTGTCCTTTCTTATATTCGATGTTGGATATACAATTTTTGGTATGCTTGTGTATAGTGCACTAGTGGTTCCCAACTACATTTCAACACTGATGCTCTCTGGAGTTTACACGAATAATAGCTTGTACTTGCTTGGTTTAAATTGTTATGCTCCACAGCTGGTAAAATATAATTACCAAGGAGTGGGGATATGCTAATGGAAAGAGTTACCCCACATAGGTTTTAGGTGTAGATTCGACTCACCTTCCTCCCCAGCTGTCCGCCTCCAAATATATTTGTATATAATACAATTACCAATGCAGGGCATGTTTCCCTGTCCTAACCTCAAATTAGTAGCATTTAGCTTATCTACAATGTAAAAGGTAAATATGTTATATTCATGGTTTAATTTTAAAATTACGCTGCTCATTATGGGGTTTTTATAATGGCATCATTTTATCATGATGTTTTTTGTCATTAGGGTTTGCATTGCCATTTTATTTTATTTCATTTTTATTTCATTTCTTTTGCTTGCCAAGATATAAATCCTTTCTTTCTTGATGTTGGCAGTGCCAGTTTATAAAGCGCAATATTTATCTTTAGGTAAAATGCAGAATATTTACCACATAATTGCTTGTGATAATTTTTCCCCCCTGTTTGTAGATTATGTTTAGAGTTTTTGCATTATGTTCTTTTTAAGCACTTTGCTTAACTAACTTTTCTCTGAAGTCAAGCATTTCATTTAGGTTTTTTTTGTTTGGATGTTCACTTTGGGTTTCTTGTTGAACATTTACACATTGCCTTAGACAGCATTGTTTTTTTTTTTTTTTTTTTTTTGGGTTCCTCTGCAGACTGATATGCATGTAAGGGATAAAATCTTGGTACTCCTAGAATCTTGGCAGGAAGCATTTGGCGGCCCTGGAGGCAAATATCCACAGTATTACTGGGCATATGAGGAACTGAGAGTAAGCATTTACTTGATGTAGTGGTCATATTTGCTTGCTTTTTGTTAATGTAATTTAGTTCTGACAGTGTCAGTATGTTATTGCACTACGGGGATTTGTTTTTATGAAGTCGACTTCTTTCCTTTGTGTCGTGATCAAGAATCAAGATATATGAGTTATAGGATCCTATACGTGAACATAATGAATTGTCCGAGTGGATGGCATATGATAATGGGTGGTGGTGGGCTATGATGTGAATCATCATGGGGTTAAGATTATTTCTTGAGAACTAATTTTATGATCCATTTCACAAGAAGCATATTCTTTCTAACCCGCGAACTAAGCAGATAATTTAATTGCATAATTCAGTGTTATTTTGTGTTAGATGTCTAGTATTTCTTTGCGATGAACTGCTGTGCGTCAACTCTCTATGCTAAAAATTTACATGTGCCATTATTTAAAATACAAAATTGTATATGTTTATAAATAACATATATGAATATGACAAAAAATATATCACTTCATTGTGGGTTGTACTTGTGGCAGCGTGCCGGGGTAGTATTTCCCCAGCGTTCATTGGATTCAGCACCAATATTCACGCCCCCTGTTGGCGGTTCAACACTGAGACACACTCAAGCAGGTTATGGAATGCCCAGCAATTCTTCAGCTAGGCTTGATGAAGCCATGGGAGCTGAGACAGAAAACTTAAGGTGAGGATTTTGACTTTGGTTGCACACACTAGTAGCCCATTTTACTGTCTATATGCCTTTTTCCGCTTAATTCATTTCTTTTTGCCATTGTTAGTTTGTCAGTTATAACTTCTATGCGGAATGTTCTGGATCTCTTGGCTGATATGCTGCAAGCTGTGAATCCAAGTGACCGTGCGGTATGTGCAACCATCTATTTTTCTCCGTCTTCATGCCAGCTTACTGGTAACGCCTCTAAGATATTTCTTGTGTCTCTAGTCTGTAAAAGATGAAGTGATAGTTGATCTTGTCAACCGCTGTCGTTCCAACCAGAAGAAGCTGATGCAGATGTTGTCTACTACTGGGTATGTTTCTGACTTTTTCCTCTCTCTCTCTTTTTTTTTTCCCCAAACATTTCCATGATTTCCCTAGTCATCAAAGATGTTTTTCTTGTTCTCTCACATGTACTGTAGTTTTGTGTAATGGAATCCTTAAGACTTTTTTTTAGGGATGAAGAACTTCTTGGACAGGGTCTTGAATTAAATGATAGGCTACAGAGTGTGCTTGCAAAACATGATGCTATAGTTTCTGGATCCCCCTTACCAACTCAAGTAACAAATTTCAACCCGCTATCAGTTGCTGAACATGACTCCAGCATCAAACCTACAGAAGTCAAGGTACCTAGCCAAACACCAAATGCTAACCCCCCCTCTGCACCAGCTGCTACTTCAGTAAGGGCCCAGATTGAAGAAGAGGAAGATCAGGAAGATGACTTTGCACAGCTAGCTCGAAGGTTCTCTTTTTTATTTTTTGCTTGTTCCTTGCCATATTTTCCTTGGAATCAAAGAGATTACTCCTTTGTGTTTGCACGTCACATCTGCACAGAAAGATTTGATGATCTTCACATTGGTTACTTGTCATTTCTGCGGGATGGTTGTCGATGTTGCTAGATGTTTCAGTAACAAGAACCATGTTGATGCTTTTATCTAGAATTGATATGCTGGTATTCTTATACTTGCTGTGTCCTGGGTCATAATTGCTGTATCTCATGCTATATGCATGCAGGCATTCCAAAACTATTTCAATTACTTCTCAAGGCACATCTACCAGTCATAGTGGAAGTGTTACCTCAGCAAATATTAGCAGTGGAAGTGTCACCTCAGTGAATGCTAGCACCAATGCAATGTCATCCACACAAGCATCAGTAGCCCCTGTCCCTAGCAATGCATTAGCTCTGGCTGATCCACCTGCACCAGTTAAGCCCACAAAAGAGCAAGATATGATAGATCTTTTGAGTCTCACCTTGTCAACTGTTACAGCCTCTCCTCAAACCCCTTGCACTCCTGCAGCCTCTTCTCAGAACGTTCATCAGCCACCTGTTTCCTTAACATCACAAGGGTATACTTATGCTTCCCAGGCTTACACTGGAAACCAGGGTCATGCGCCCTTCAATAGTTACGTTGTTCCCTGGGCCCAGCCCCAGGTCCAACCGCAACCTCAACCTCAGTCCCCATCTTACCTCCAGCCCCAATTACAGCCTCAATCTCATTCTCAACCTTACTTCCAGCCTCAACTCCAACCCCAAGCTCACCTGCAGCCTCAACCTCAGTCTCAAACTCAGCCCCAATCACAACTACAGCCTCAATATCATTCTCAACCTTACTTCCAGCCCCAGACCCAGCCCCAAGCTCAGCTGCAGCATCAACCTCAATCTCAGTCAAAACTACAGCCTCAATCTCATTCTCAACCTTACTTCGAGCCCCAACCCCAAGCTCAGCTGCAAACTCAACCTCCTCAGAATCAGCCCCAGCCCCAAGCTCAGCTGCAGCATCAACTTGAGTTGCGGCCTCAAGCCCAGGCCCAGTCCCATTCCCAACTACAGCATCAACGTGAGCCTCAGCCTCAGCCCCAGCCCCAGCACCAATCCCAATACCAATTGCAACAACGGACTCAAGCTCAACCACAGTATCCCCAGTACTCATCTGGGTATCCTCCTCCCCCGTGGGCACCAACACCTGGTTATCTCAGCAACCAGAGTCGTTTATCTACATCGTCTAACATGTTTTCAATCCCGCGAGCCAATGCACCTGCATCTCATACCTCCATGCACGGGGCCAGACCATTACATAGCGTCAACTCGTTTGCTGCAAGGGGGGGCAATGTGTTACCTATGAATGGAGATCCAAGGTTGAGCTCCAGCCCTCGGGCTACTGCCCCTGCAGCAGGACAAAAGCCCTTTGTTCCCTCGTACAGATTGTTTGAAGATCTGAATGTTTTTGGCAATGTTGATGGGAAGTTTAAGATGTCGAGCAGTACATCTCCTAGCTTATCAGGGACCTCCAGCCCAAGTATGGTGGGGGGGAGAAAGTAATATAATTGACTGTACAATACTCTGGTTTTTCAAATAGGTTAGATTTTATGCAAACATGATGCTATAGATATCAGTATGGTACACATTTTTCTTTCCTATTTTTTTTTATTTTTTTTTTGTTCTTTTTTATTTTTTATAGCAAGTTGCATGCATGTATTGAGTCCTCCGGATTTGCTCAAATCAGGGCCTTGCATCATCACCGTCGTTGTGTAGTTGTTGACAGCAGTTACAATAAAGACATCTCTTACATTTAGGAAGATGAAATTTGATTTACGTCCATCTCACCTCATTTTTTCTCAAACTCTGAAGGTTGGTCTTGTTTACCTGCAGTCCACAGTTCTAGGGTTGTGCTTATTTGGATCTTGGAAAATACTATTTCCACTAAAAATTTTAATCAAAAAATATACAAGAATTTTGTGTCAATAACATTTTTGTAATAAAATTTTACTTTAGTAGGTAATTGTTTAAAAGTGAATGGTCCATTATACATTCATATTATTTTTCCGGTTTCTGTTTTGTTTTTTGTTTTTATTTTGTTTTTTTTTTTTTTTTTTTTTTAACTTAAGGTGCCCGAATCTTGGAGTCTTAAAGTTAAGAATCAGATAAATCTTCTAATAACTCTGAAAAGACTTGATTTAATGAACATCAAGTTACAAACCTAATATGTTATTGGTTGAGAATGTTTTCAGTTCCAAATTCGATTTGCATACCATTTCCTTTGATTATTATTTTCTTTTCCTCAACAGTATCGTAATAAATTCTCCTGGCTAGTATACTTGTGATTGAGGTTTTTTCATTTGACAAAGCAAGTTAATCTTTGAATGTGTTTAGCCTTGTGAACTTTTCTTGCCATGGATCTGTTTAAAGGAAGATTCAGATTCATTTCTCTTGTACTTTTCTATTAGGTCAGGAGAATTTTCAGATTTTAGGCTTTATTTTTGTTGGTTCTTAACTAAGACCGAAGTCGGCAGCACCTAGACATGGACCTTGTAACTGACTGCTCAGTTCCCATTGTCAATCTAGTAGCAGCAGCAGCTAAATTTTGAAGATGAATATTCCAACTCTGAATCAAATGCAGATTCATCATGATTAGGATCATTTTTCAGAGTGGATTTCAAAAGTCCTGGAATTCCTCTCTCCACATATCATACACAAGAACAGACCAGTCTTAAGGAAACCCCTTTGCTCCTTTTGTTTGTGTAGTTAATCCAAAATAAGCCAGAATGAATGATGACAGCCTAAAGACTAGAATGCCTGACAAAGTTCAAACATTTATAGAAAATTGGGCTGTGGTTAGTCTACAAAAAGACAACATAAAACCATAAAGCTAACTCTCAAAGGACCTTCAATTATATAATGAGAAATTTGCAGCTTTTACAAATTTGAAGGGATGGTATTAGGAGGTGAGGAACACAAAATGAGAAAGAAAAGAAAGAAGGGAGGGGTTGTAAAACAAAAGCAACTAAATATTTACACCATTTTAACTACACATCACATTATTTGCCAAACCCTCCAATGAATACAATGTATCTCTTTCTTCCCAACTTGTATGACCTTCAAAGCTTAAGGATAATGAATATATCCAAGAAAATTCCATGTGGTCCAAACATGTACGCCAGGAACGTTCACTGCAAAGAAGGAACTGGAGATGCAGAATCAGTCAAACCTGACGATCCCAGACTCTGCCCAGAATCAGTCCCACCAGTGACATTTTAATGTAAAGTTATGCCCTTAGCAGCCTTTTGCCCAGAAGGCTTTTCAGAGATGATGTCTATTCATCTTGCAGGAGAAACCTCATCGCCATATAAAGACACACAAGAATCTGCAGCACCGCTGGCAAGCACTACTTGATAGGGATGAAAGGCAAGGCAGCTTACAGAACCTATTTTCTGGGCCATGAAGGTGAAGGAATATCTGATGCTGCGTAATTGTTCACCTTCCAAGTTGAAGACTTTGATAATCTGTTTGGCTGAGCCACTGGCAATAATGGGTGCATGCCGATGAACAGCTAAAGCTGAAAGAGAGCCCCTGTGAGCATCGATCGTCAAGTAAGCATCCTTCTGCCGTCTAATGTCGAGGAACTGAATGTCACCAGCTTGAGATGCACTGACAAGCTGAAAATATATGAAGGAAACTGAATTATGAACCTTCTAATCCAATGGTGATTCAGATTAAACACAACTTTCCATCCGATCATTGGTAATGGATAAGGTAATCTACCTTCGCTGGATCAAGTCCAGGTTGAAAGCCAATCCCTGTAACTCTTTCTACTCTCTGGGTGTGTGGCTGTGTTGCAGATACAAGCCTGAAAACAACATAAGCTAAGAAATGGCATGTATTGATGGCCAAAAATAATGAATGTTTATTGGGGGAAAAAAAGATTTAGATGTTAAAAAAAAAATCTAAACAGAAACATAACTACTAAATTTCATTGTCAATAACTAAATGAAAAAATAACTAAGAAAGTTCTTGAAGCCTCGGAAGATAGTTACTCTTGTACTTCCATTCCTTGAACAAAGAATATCTCCAAGAGAATACCACATATCACGTGAAGTTGTAATCATAAACCGAGTAGAAACCTTAACAATAATGCTTACAATTCAGGTGTTCGAATATCAAACATTCTGACAGAGCCATCCACAAAACCAGCTGCAAATTGACCTCCATGAACTTGAGAAGCAGACTACATAAAAAGTATACATAAGTATCCCCATAATAATAATAATAATAATAATTGACATCAAAATAACATACTGGTGCGGCACAACACAAACTCAAATATAGAAACAAACATCTGATGGGATATGATTTCAATTTCTGCCCAAGAATGTACCAAAAATCATAGAACAACAAAACTAACATCATACAATTTAGCTTACCGAATAAAAAAAAAAACACTATAGATACAATCTTTTTATTCAGTTTTTATTTAGGTTAAATCATCATATCTGCATTTATATGGATTGATTTTTTACTAAGCTTATCAATACTACTGGTGCCTGCAACATTAAGCGTTCTACTGTGAATTACATGTATGTACAGAAAATTTCATAAGAACAAGTTTGAAGTAAAGCCTACCAATGCTGAGATGCTGTAATCTGATGAGGAAGGAATAGAATTAACAAGCTGCTCTTTATCCAGGTCCCAAACCACAATGGATGAAATTTCACCAGAAGCATACTAGAAGACACAGCAGTGAACAAATGCATCAAACCCAAAAAAACTAGAATTAAAATAAAGAAGACACATATTACCTACAGTTCCTAAATAATAATAGGCATACCATATATCCAGATTGCTGCTGCCAATCCACAACAGTGTTCACACTTCGCACACTCGGTCTATAACCTTGAATTGAAGAAAATGCAGTTACAAGTTTCTGTTTACCCTTTAAAGAGTAATCTTTCCAAATCCGTACATTCCCATCATCTGCATCACACAAGCATAGCACAAGTTAGATTCATTTAAAATCAAAGTTTCTACTAATAATCTTCATAACAACATGAAACAGATTCAGAATAGCAGTAAAGAAACATACATGAAGCAACAAGAAGCAAGCTGTCATCAAGCTCGTTAACAAGGGACAGGTTTGATATTCCTTTATCAGGATAATCATGATTGTCAAAACAGTTGAGCAGTGTATCTTCCTCATAATTCCATATCCTGAAAAAGGTCCAATCACCAAGAAGTCAATACATATTACAAAAAGGAACAAAAATCACAGAGAAAAATTCTATTGGAACTTGAATGCAAATATCTAGAGACAACTTCATCCAGAAGAGCAACCTCTTTCGTTTCAAGTAACTAAGAATTTCAACAATGCCTTGATTATCAACCAGGGAAAACTTGATAGAAGTCACCAAGTTGATTGATTTTAAATTCCTTCTTAAATTGATATCAGAAAATTAGAGGTGCAAATTAAGTGAAATGAAAACCGTACCTAATTTAAATCTCCAGACACATTAGCATGTACATCATTAAACCATTTTTCAAAATGCTACAATATTTTTACATAATTCTCGGGAAATAATTGGAAGTTTTGAAATAAGACTCACAGAAATGAATAAAACAAAAGTCAAGACTCATATACCTAATTCGTTCAGTCTCATCTGCAGCAATCACAACTGGATTGAAAGGATGCAGCAAAATTTGTTTGGTACCTGTCTCAAACTTTGTATCCCAACTAGCAATTTGATTTTGCAATTTGTTACCAGCTGCAAAAGAAAATGAGCAAAAATCGTTACGGATTATGAAACAAAAGAAAAAAAAGATATATATATAACTAAAGACCAATCATGCCAAAAGACTAGAAAACAAAAAATGATGAAACTGAAGCAAAACAGATCATGAAAATGATAGAAACCTGAAGCCAATCATTATGAGTACTCACAAGAATGATGGCATTTTGCAATATTGTCCAGAGCAAAATTTTCTCTTTCCTCTCTATTAGCCATCAGTTCCTTGCTATCATCAACAACTGTGAGAAGGGGCTCCAAGAAGTGACTGTAACTCCAATTGTATATGGTTGATTGTGGAACAGAACTACGGTCTGAAAGCCCAGACGCTCTGCCAGAACCTAAGGGTGGATCAGCTAATTCTGAGTCCGAAGAATGGATTAGATGTGGCCTCAAATCTAGCGAGGAAACTCTTCTTATTACCGGTAAGTAACACGGACGAGGAGGACTAACTGGAGGAGTTCTAAATGTAAGTGGCAACTGTCCTGCCAAAAAGATCTCAAAAGGAAAATGTAACTCAAAAAACATGCCAATAACTTACACAAGCAAAAGAGCAAGATATCATTAGGAAGTACAGACATCAGCCAAAAGTAACATACTAGGATTGCATATTGAAATATTGCACATGAAAAAGGTTACCAATATTAAATTTTATTGCATTTTAATTAAAGACCAACTAGGCAACCAGCACCTAAGACATAGGCAACCAAGAAGCACAAGTTAAGTTTGACACCCAGGTGGACGAGCTAAATTTTCTGCCCTTTAAATGTATAAAAAACAATTTTCTAAAAATGGACTAGATCACACAGTTAGACATGAAACACTGGCAAACCATTCTAAAGCAAATCTAACCTCCTCCTGCAAAACCTTTTCAGACCAAGGCTAAATTGGCCAGTTAACATTAACAGGATACTATGATCAGTGGTATTCATGAATTCCAAATTTTAGGGCACCAAATAAACCCCATCCTTCAAAGATAGATTGGAGCATAAATTAAGAAATAATAAGTTACTTCTCTCTCTCTCTCATATCCTAAGCATTGTGGATACAATGCATTGTCCAGGGGCCTCGACTGGTATAGTTTACAACCGCATTGTTTGCAGAGTCACTGAATATGCCGGAATCAGAATGTTGGGATGAATCATCAGTGCTTGGAGATCCATTCATTATTCCAGAAGTAGAAAGGGGATTAGTGGTGGTAACCCTCCCATTTTGAACAATGTAGTGACGGTCTCCAGCTCTAAACAAAGGACCAATTTGGGAAGAGCCCATACCTCCATGTGGCGTGTACTGGGTTGTAGTAGTATAACCACTTCCAGTACCCTTCATTGCCAAAGAAGTCAAGGAACTCTGGACAGTTTGACTGAGGTTTCGAATCCTAAGTTCTCCCTCTGTTCTTTTACATCCAATGGAGACCCAAAACTGGATGCACGCCTCCTCCTCCAGTGATAAATCATTAACCTCTACCTGCGACAAAGCATTCAGCTTTTCTCTAGTTACGACCCAAGTGATCCTTCCAGGTTAGAATATATAACTTCTATTGGACCTGCCTATTTCAATCAGAATCCAATTTAAGAAATCCGATTACCAACTGGTCCAACTCATTTCAATATAGATTGGATCTAACCAAGACCCAAGCCCCATTAAATGTAACGATAATCAATCATGCATATATATTACATGGACAATTCATTCATTTCTTGAAAAATCAATTTGTTTTTTGATAAATAATTATATTTGTCTTAAATTTGAGACAGAATTGGAATTCAAATATTTTTTCAAACAAGTACAGGTATTATTTTTTTAGGATCCACCAGACCCACATTTGGACTTTGCCTGTGCAGCATCAACTCTAACCCATTAACAGCCCTGAGAAACTGACCACGTCCTACAGTCAATTAAGCAACATGGAATTTATGTTTTAATGCAAGAAAAACAGCACAAAAAAAAGCAAAGATTACCTCCATACATATCTAACCATGAATAAGAACGGGCTAGGCCAGCAAGACTAGGAGTTGTGGGTTCCCCCGGCCAAACACTGCTGCCACTTGACTTCATAGATTTCTTCACCACTTGTTCAATCCCAATAATGGATAGTGCTTGCCGACCAAGGCTGGCAATACGTGGTGATGGATCCTTAGCCAATGTAAGCATAGCCAATACACATTGGGAATACAATGCATTGTCTAGAGGTATTGGACTTGTGCAGTTTACAACCCCATTGTTTGCCGAGTCATTGAATGTGCCGGAATCAGAATGTTGAGATGAATGATCAGACTGTGGAGACCCATTCATTATTCCAGATGTAGAAGGGGGACTACTGATGGAAACCCTACCATCTTGAACAACGGAGTGATGGTCTCCAACTCTAAACAGAGGACCAATTTGGGAAGAGCCCGTACCTCCATGTGGCATGTAGTGGGTTGTAGTAGTATAACCACTCCCAGTACCCTTCATTGCCAAACAAGTCAAGGAACTCTGGACAGAGTTTGACTGAGGCTTCCAATGCGCAGCAGCAATTGATTTCAAGTACTTCTTGTGGCCAAAGGCAAAACGTGCCAAAGCTGTTAAAAAGTGGAAGAAGATATGAACCCTCAAGGCATCAATAATTCACATACAATGTCCACGCGCATAATCTATTGCAACACACTTCCAACAAAGAAAGGAAAATGAATAGCAAGAAACATAACCAAACGCATATGCCATGCGGTGGAAACAGAAAAATCTATAAAATAATAATAACATGCCCATAAACAATTTATTTCATATTCATTTTTACAAAAAAAAAAGTTGGAAAATGAGTAGATTTCTTTTTAATTTGGATAATTAAATAGAATAACTAGATTGTGATCGACAACATTCAAGTGGCTTTATGTGTTTACCAATGACATTAATTTTTTCTGGCTCAATAAACTGAGGGTAGAGGTGGCAGTCGGCCAGTCGCATATATCAGCATAATCTCAAATTGAAGTGCTCACACAAGCACATAAATTTCAGAAACCTTATATTCTCCATATGTCTTTCCTTGTCCACTAAATTGGGCATTTGATTCAGTTGCTGTGTGGAGATGAACACCACAACCACACATTAAACTTCAGGACTAACATGGCCCATGAGATATTTATCCACTAAGGCCGTTCCATATAGATGATTTAGCCAAAAATAAAACAGGAATTATCAATAATTTTTTCGTCACCTGTTATACTTCAGATAGGTAAATGATATTGCCATGGTACTTTATGTTTCTGCTAGAGCAAACACTTGTACCATGTGCATCGGTAATTGAACATTGCTCTAGATGAATAAAACAATACTCAGCCGCTAATATCATTTGCCTTTCAGATATTCTGCCTTATAAACCACTTTCTGATGAGCCAATTACAGTGAACTAAGCATAATGATATCTTTTTTCGATTTCCTTTTCGTTGTCATCAACCTGTTTGAAGCCATTTGCTTACAAGAATTTCGATAATTCAATTAGGCAGTGGGTGGGGGAGGATGATTGCAAAAATATATTTTTCAAGGTTTTTTTTTTTTTTTTGATAAGTAATAACAGTCGGTAGTCCATATGCCAATAATGTTACACAAGCACTCACATCCCATTATGTCCACTAATAAATCAGATGAAAAAAAAAAACACACAAAATATTAATTGGTTCAAAGGAAGGTTTCAAAACAATATTTATCGTGAAACCAATGAAAATTTTCAACAACATGAAACAAGCTGAAGGATCACATACCTACAGCAACCTCTGCCCGCACAAGTGGGCTTCCATCAGAAACAACATTTAAAAGGTTGTTAACAATACTAATCTCAGCTCTAACTTTTTTGTCATCATCAAATTCATCATCTCCTCCAACAGCATCTCTGGATGAGTCAAATCCAACATCAAGCAGGGTGCCCAGTGTAAAAACAGCTGATGCTCTCACCTGAAATGAAGTTCCATCTATAATTATGGAGATTTGATGATTAAATAAATAGCTCAAAAAATATTAGTTTACTAAGAGAAATAATTACAAAGAAATGAGGGGAGACCTCAGGTTGGGGCTCAAAGAGAAGAGGTGCATATATAGCAGTGGCATCTGCTTGCAAACCCATTATTTTTGCCTCTGTGAACTCCTCCCACAGCTTTCCCAGACACAGGCAAACCCACTGCAGAAATAGGGGCTCAGTTTGTGCACCATGAGTTGAACTCTGAAGATGCTTCAAACAGACATGTATCAAACCAGCTTCAATACATGCTTCCTGGCCCTTTCGGTGTCCATCAACAATAACAGCCAAAACAAATGCAGCCATTGCACGCTGCTCTGGATATGCTTCAATGTTGTCCAGAAAACTTATGAAGTATCTGCTCCCCCCATCCTTCACCAGATCAACCTGGCATGACTAGCATCCAGCAAAAAGAACTTGATTAAAATGCATTTGTGGTGGAAACGAGAGCATAAAAAGCAAGTAAGATCGCAAATAAAAATTTTCTTTTTACTTTTATTTATTTTATTATTATTATTATTACTTTTTTTTTTGGGCGCCCGGGGGGGGGGGTAGTAAAAATACAACATGCGAGTATGAATTAGATTCTGGTGTACAAACAGAAAATTAGAAACATTTGGATGCAAACCTTATCGTGTGCCAGGATTTTTGTCCATATAAACACAAGAATCTGCTGTAGCTCCGGAGTATTTGTCTGCAACAGCTTTAGAACATATGGAAATATTCCAACTGACAAGGCCTAAGAGAACAGAAATTTCATTAAGTGCACTACTGAATTAGCTAACATAACTACCAGTGTACATAGAGTAGAGGAAAAAAAATACAGAGAGAGAGAGTATAATTACAAACAGAAAAGTCATAAATACCTACCAGATCCACAGCCCAGGGCCCCATATCGAGAAATCTCCCAAGAAGTGCCAAAGCACGACGCCGATGGCATTGACTGAGTAAAACCTAAGATACAAGGTATTTTGACAACCAATCATTAAATTTAAAGAAGTGGAAACAGTAGACGTCATGTATGATGAAAACAACCACGGAAAAAGATTGTGGGGCCCAAATTTTCATTTTATTTATATAGAAGCAAAATTTTAATGTGAAAAATGCACGTGGATTTGGGACACAAGTCATATGGTCACACACTCTT
Source organism: Sideroxylon spinosum (assembly GCA_003260245.2). Taxonomy (NCBI): domain Eukaryota; kingdom Viridiplantae; phylum Streptophyta; class Magnoliopsida; order Ericales; family Sapotaceae; genus Sideroxylon; species Sideroxylon spinosum. Next base: position 669,945 of record QLOD02000013.1, on the reverse strand, counting down.
ATTTGAGGAACCCAAGCTAACAAATTGCTTCATATAGGACTCTCATCAGGCAAAATTAGAGTGATTGCAACCACAGTATTGAAATGGCCAAAACATTGCTGCGATTGCTAAAATGGTGGCCTACTTTTGCCTTCATTCCATCATGTTCCAAATACCACCACGACAACGTACTCAATCAACATGCTCGTTGTCAGAAGTTCAGCTCAATGTAGGACTTCTCTTTTTTGATCAAGTAAATAAAAGATATTATGCCAATGATGGACTTTCACTAGCATAGATCATTAAATCCACTGGTCAATCCATATAACTCGTACAAGTATGATTTCAGAATAATAAGATCTCGACTCAACTAAACCTTATACCAACTAAAGGGGTCAGCTACATAAATCCTGTGCTTCCATTCCCCACCAGATTAGTTTCATTATAAACCAAAAACAATTGAAATATGAAAGAAAAGCACATGGAAAATTTTGGCAGCAGATAAACAGTCGATATATTAAAAAAAAAAAAAAAAAGAGTATTGACTTTGAAATCAATAAAAAAATGTATGACTTTGAAATCAAAAGTTACATCACCCTCCGTCTACTTGTTGAGAAATTTATCTCAAATCCAAAGCCAAAAGCTAAAATGCAACCCTTTCTCCAATGCATCGAAGGCCAATTTCAAGAACAAGTAGACGGCCATGTCAAGAGCCAATTTTCCCTGTTTAGTGCTTTTCCAAGAAAATGACATCAGAAACACAGTATGATACTGTCATTCAATTCTCTTTGTATCACAATAGACACTTAAAACCTCAACACTTTTTGACTTATATGGACTTCATGCGAATATATACATCCAGACAAGTCAATTTCCTGTCAAAAGACTTTTAAAAGAATAGTTATGCATTCCCCAATGTAAAGCAATCTAGAGCAAAGATCATGATCCCTCCTTACAAATTAAACAGTAAAGAAAATGGAACTTGACAGTAGACACTGAAATCATGAAACCATTATCCCAGAAAATTTACTAGACATCACTGAAACATAGAACGAATGACCAAATTGTGGCCCCAGTGCTCTCCATAGCTTATGAGGACCATCCGAAAGAACCATACCTGAAGAACAATAGGCAACTGCTCTGGAGGTTTCTTATGTTCAGATCCAGAAGCAAGCCACACCTCAAAAGCAATCAACTGTTCTGTGAAAAAAGAACTTGGCTGAAACAAAACACAATATCACTCAATTATGGAGACTCACAAAAAGAATACAAAGCTCAAAGCACTATATTTAAAAACGCAATAGGCAATTGTGTAAACTTAATACGCAAAATCTACTCTGTCAGAAAAAAAAAATAAAGACAACTTTTATCAAAGACACCTGAAAATCTGCATTAGGATCCTCAACCAAAGTTGAAAGCTGAGAAAGGCAAATTTCAGCAGCCATGTCCCAAGCATCCCTATGTTGCAGACAGTAAAATGGAATGAGAATATAATAAACAAACGCCAAAGAAAAGGACTTCACGAGTGTATACACTTCCTACCACATATGATGCTGATGGGTGGACGGTAACATAGGATATGAAACTGGGGAACAATTTGCAGAGCGCATTATTCTCTCAGCAAGTAAAAAATTTCGGAACAGGCTGGCAACTAACAGATCTTGTCTGAACAATCTCTGGAAAAGATCTGAGGGATGCAAACTTGAGTAGTCACTAAAATATCAGCTTAAAGATAGAATGACCAAAAATATCAAACACAGTAACTTCCCCACAATCTCTCTTTTGATACCATGTGGGAGAACATTCCAGGCAATTGTGTCGGTCACCGCTGTAAAAATCCAGTTTAGTTCCCCAAGAAGTGTTTTACGGTCATTTTGGCGGCCAGGAATTCTATCGATAAATGAATGATCAAGAGATTCCCGGAGTAATGAGCGAGTGCAGAACCTGTGACAACAGAACATTATAATCAAACAATTAGCTAAGTTATTTATACATAAATAACCAACCGCAAGATGATACACACAGACAACATAAGTCGTAGTAGCCAACCAACACAAACACACTCCCAAGGCATCAAATATGGATTTTATCAAACACGTCAGGAGTAGTTCAAAGAAGAAAACAAACAAGCACCATCTCAAACACAAGGGAGTAACCTCGCAAGCCCTTCTGTCATGACCCCTGGGCATGGTTATTAAAATACGTACTGGTAGGAACATATGATCCTATGATCCCAAATATGCAATTCAATCCTAATTGTATATGGATCGCTCAATATGCAGGATTGCAGCAGGATCCTTAGCTGCAACTTCTTGGTTTTTTTCTTTTTGTATCCAAAAAAAACTTGTGTCACCTTCTTATCGTGAAATTAGGGTGATATTTTTTAAGAAAGGAACATGTGAGAGATTGAATTTTCTTGAGGAATCCAAAGAGCAACGGAAAAAATATGGATATATAATTACGTTAGATGGAAGTAAAGATAGAAAATGAAGGTTTATATGTAATTATCTGGTTACGGGAATCATACTCTTATCATCATTGCGTACATATGAGATTTCTAAACAGGTGAAAGATTTTGAAATGTTAGCTCTTCCATTTAAGCTACATCCTCTTATTTTCCTAAAAAGTTGTGTAAAAAAATATTAGCCATTCCTTCATTATAGAAGGATCTGATGATCATCCACCAATCCTAGGTAGCATCTCGATTTTAACAACCTTGACCCTAGGACAACCTCCACTCTCTCCTGGTATTTTTGGGGTTGTGGAAGAAAAAGAAAGAACTCTCTACCTGGTCGAGGCATCATCCACTCTACACTGAGAAGGCCACAATTTTACGGGGGTAAGCTGGCAACAGCCAAGTGCCTCATGTATACAAATTGCTCAATCATATAACAGAATAAAATAAACAAATAAAATTATGATGACATCGAAGCTCATTCAAATACAGAAATACCAAATGCTTTCTTCATTCTACCATCAAACCAATTAACCAAATTCCAAATGATATGTTACACACTCAGAAAGTAGGTAAACTAATTAATGAGCCTATGCAAGAGAGCTTTGAAAAACATGGAGACACATGGAGCTGCACTACCAATGACAAGGCGTATAGGGGCCAAAGCCCAAAGCTAGCAATCTAGAGTTTAAAATGAGTTCTTTTGAACAGAAAATAGCATTACATCAAATAATGAAAAGAAAGTCTCACCATCTCAATGCCATCTTGATAGGGGTGGTGAGGCAAGACGTAAAGACATCAGCAGGAAAATCAGCACTCTGTGGAAGAGTCTCATGTGCCTCACAAGCTGCAAGAAGAATGCAATCCCTTATGGAAGATCCGAAAGAATAAGAAGTACTCCAATCCTGTAGCTATAAGAGATAAACATACTAAATGTTAGAGAACTGAAGAAAACCAATTCCAATATCATGGCAAATTTCAATCCTGTAGCCATATAGATATTCATTCTAAATGTCAAGGAGCCAAAGAAAAACAATTCCAATATGATGCCAAAATGAAATGCCCATTACAAATTAACAATAACCAGTATTAAATACCTCCATGAAGGAATTGACAATCATTCCAGCAGCAGAGCAGTCAAAGACATATATTGACGGAGTCTTTAACCATGAATCAAGGTCACTGATTGGCAATGGGATATATTGTGTATAACTCTGGGGCCATGAAACAATCAACAGATAAATTTCTAATAGAGAATGAACACTAAATGGGATGAAAAGACATGCAGACGGTAATAGAACCTTATTGAATAGCCATATTTCACCATTGGCAGTAGGCTTTGGCACACCATGTCCATTGTAATGAAATAGAACCCTTTCAGACTTGGCATATTTCCGACATGTACTACAAAGTTTCTTCACTTCTTCTATGGTAGGATCTAATTGGATCTTAGAGCGAGCCTGTTCAAAATTCAACAAATTAGAATGTGATTGAGAGGTATGTGCATGGTTTCATGAAGCTGCAATAGCAGATCTCTCTCTCTCTCTCTCTCTCTCTCTCTCTCTCTCTCTCTCTCTCACACACACACACACACACACACACACACACACACAAGCTTAAAATGACTCCTTACCCTTTCCTATTTTAGTGATATATGGCATAGCCATCTATTTTCAGCCTTTCACATGAATTTGAGTATTTTCTTCCAATATCCATTGAATAATTTTAGACAATTGATGAGTGGCTAGCTATGGTAGAAAAGGCACCCCCCACCGTAACCATTCGAGTCATCCCAACACCTTCCCTTGATATATAATATCTACTTAATTGAAAAAAATGGAACAATTAGGCAATATAACTCCATTGTTTGGGTGGAGGCAAGTGATGTTTGAAGTCAAAAACTATAACAAATGATGAACTGTAATAAAGATCACTTAAGATGGTTTTGGCATATACATTTCACAAGACGGAAATTCTAAGGATGAGAAAAACCAAAATAGCTTGGCTACAATGATAAGGAGAGACATGTTACATTGTTGTTTGGCAAGAATTATAGCTCTTGATATAAAAAAAATGATGAAAAATTATTCATGTAGCCAATTCCAATTAGTTGGGAGAAGGCATAACTGAGTAGTGTAAAATCCTTTCCTTCAAAATCCAAACCACTATAAATCCATTACCCAAACAAGCTCCTAAGTAAAATATGGACATAATAAAGCACCCAATAATACAAATAGAAACTAATATGCTCTCACCTTTGGTTGCCACCTTTCGTATTGAAGAGTCAACGTTTTCCCAATTGTTTCAAGTGCTTTTTGAGGGGCCATAGAAAATGGATCTACAGAAAGGAAAAAACTAAGAGATAACAAAAGTGAATCAAGTTATATCTTGCATCTTTGGCAAAAGTAATAGGGCCTTCCTTCGTGACCATTGATACAAGTGAATGAAGAAGAGATGGAATCCAACCATCAAGTTTCATAAATGCAAAGACGTGTATATTTAATAATGTAAAGGAAAAAAACAAAGTCATTGTTATAGCTAATAGTTACCAAAAAAAAAAGCTTAATAAGTTAAGATGCCACACCACAAGATTCACTACAATAGACTCCGAATGGCACGAACATACAAATATACATGCATATAAGCTTAGAGGGAACCAAAAGAAAAAATTAATGATCTATATTAGTCTGCCATTTCACCATAGTTTTAAAACAAGAATCTTGAATCTAATTCACAGAATTCTTAATCAGAATTTTCCCAAATTTCCAACTCTATGGCTAAATTTGAAAATTCTAATTTTTTATTTATATGATTTCAACCAAATTTGAACAATTTTTTCAGAAATTCAACTGAATTTTCATAATTAAATTAACAACATTAAAATACGAACTTTTCTGAATCTTAAAACCAGAATTTTCCAAATAGTCCAACTTTCTCCAAAAATTATTTATTAGAATTTTGACCAATATTCTGTCAAAGGGTCCTAATCCAACTTTTTATGTTATTGACAGGTAAAGTCGGCAATCTTTTTTTTTTTTTTTTTTTTTCTTATGATGATGATAAGCAGAGTCCACAAATTTTAAAACCATGCATCCTACAAATACGCATGATGGGGCAAGCCAGCCAACATAATTACCCCATGAATAAATAGTGACTTAGCACAAGCAGGCACACATTCCAGTTTGAAATGAACGTACAGAAAAACAGATGCACAATTCCTGAACAAGGCAAGAAGATGGAATCAAAAGTCAATGGCCATTTGTTTGGATTATTGCATAAAACAAGCAAGCCTAATAAGTGTTTCCATTGATGGCTAAACCACCCGACAAGCAGTTAATGTTGCTTGTTTACACAGTTTACAGGGTTCTACAGCTACCAGACTTAATTTTATGGTAATCTATCTAGAAATTGTGCATGAAAGAAAATTATTGCAAGTCTTTCCCCCAAAAGAAAACTATTGCAAGTCTTTGTTACACAGTTTACAGGGTTCTACAGCTACCAGACTTAATTTTATGGTAATCTATCTAGAAATTGTGCATGAAAGAAA
>QLOD02000013.1:564606-640261 GCA_003260245.2 Sideroxylon spinosum | reverse complement strand
CCTAGCATTTCTTGTTTGTGGCGATCTATCTTATCAAACAAGGGCTGTTAGTTTTCTTCTTATTTGTTTTTTTTTTTATTTCCATTTCATTTGCGGACAACACCATTCAACTTCCATACAACCTGGGCACATCAAAAAGTGATAATAAGTTATTAGAAAAAACTTAAAATAATTAGATTAAAATAATATAATTTTATTACTTTCCGTAACCCCAAAAGTGATAAAAAAAATTTTATATATAAATATATGTAAAATGTATATATAAATAATAATTTAGACTAATGGTCAAGCACACTAACTTCTCAAGGAGTGGCACGAGTTTGATTCTCAGTAGCAATAAAACAATATCAAATATATAAAGTTGTTAGGATGATAAAGAATCACACGTTGTCACGATGGTATGATAACAGGTTGACCAGAGAATTTTTATTATTTTTAAAATAAATTAATTCTTTCAACGTGATCATTTGTCTGCATTTGATCATGATTTTTTTAAGAAAGTAAGATCAAAATTCATAAAAGATCACATGAGATTTTTTTTTCACCTCAGTTTTTTTATAAAAAGATACGCTTTTAGTGTCTGATTATTATAAATTTTTGATCACGATTGTAAACTGTGATCGAAAAAAAGAAACTTACAATCTCATCCGGATCAGTCACGCTTTTGTATCCGAGATGGAAAGTGAAACGTTATAGCAAAAAATTGTGATAATTATACATTTTTGTTGTTGTGAAATATTTTTTTTCTCAAGTAACGATTCACACCATCCACTTTAAGTGAAAAATTTTTATCAAAATATTCTCAAAATTCTCTTCAAGATTATTTTATCACTCAAAATTTTTCTTTAATGATGATGATATTTAAAATTATCTTTATCTACACATTGGTATAATTTATTGTTGTTATTTGTATGTATACATTCTCTCACTTTTATTTTTATTTTTATATTCTTATTTTGAACTTTAAATGTATTATTTAATTCTCGCATTAGTTTATCTAAAGCGCGTACTCTCTCATTTTTTATTTTTTTCTATTCTTCTTTTGATATTTTTTTTAAATGAATTATATATGGTGTGTATAATTTAAAATTTTTCTTAAGTTTATAGTATTTCCTTAAACTTTGTGTCATCTTATTTTTTGAGGGAGAAAAACGGAATACTTTTTTATTTTTTATTTTAAGCAAGAGTTTATCCTAATTTTTTAAAATTTCCATCAACATATTTGAAAGAGATAAAAAATATTTTAATAAAAATAAACTTGGTAAGATTTTGAAGAAATTATATTTCGATGGAGGGTAGAAATACTAATTTTTTTTTTTTATGTAAGAGTTCATCGAAAGTTTTTAAAACTGTCTGTTAACATAGTTTGAGTGAGATAACAAAATATTTTAATAAAAATAAATTTATTAAGATTTTGAAGAAATAAAGATGAGAAAAATATGAGTGAGAGACAAAAGAATAAAGTTTAAGAGAGAGAGAGAGAGAGATTTTAAAAATTTTAGAAAGTAAAAGTATTAGGTAAGTATAGTATACAAATGGAATAACATTTGTCTTTGATTGTCACACTTATCGCAAATCGAATAGAATATCAAAGTAATAGGTAAGTACAGTATACAAAATGGAATAAAATCTGTTTTCGAATGCCACACTCATCGCAAATCGAATAGAATATAAAAGTACTAGGTAAGTATAGTATACAAAATGGAATAAAATTTGTTTTTCATTACTACACTTATCGCAAATCGAATAGAATATAAAAGTACTAGGTGAGTATAGTATACAAACGGAATAAAATTTGTTTTCGATTGCCACACTCATCGTAAATCGAATAGAATATAAAATTACTAGGTAAGTATAGTATACAAATGGAATAAAATTTGTTTTCGATTGCCACACTCATCGCAAATCAAATAGAATATAAAAGTTCTAGGTAAGTATACTATACAAATGGAATAAAATTTGTTTTCAATTGCCACACTCATCACAAATCGAATAGAATATAAAAGTACTAGGTAAATATAGTATACAAATGGAATAAAATTTGTTTTCGATTGCCACACTCATCGCAAATCGAATAGAATTTTTCTTATATTCCAAAACTTTTTAGGTAAGAATTTGTGATATTTTCTTAAAGATTTTCCCATCATAGTTTGAGGGAGAAAAAAATGCTATCTTATTGATATAACATGGTAAGGAAAAAAATAAAATAGCTATTAAATTTTTTTAATGTATAAAAACAGAAAAATAAAAAGGAAATGGGGATTATAAATGAATAGATAGGGAATATAAATAGAATAGAATTTGTTTGAAATTGTTTATTACAAATCTAGATAGATTTTTCATATTAATGAATTTATGTAGATGATCTATATATATCTTAGGATGGGAGTACATTTATAATAAAAATATATTTTATTTATTTTATTTTTTCAATTAATCAAGAGTTTTTAATGTTTTGTTTTGTCTTTTTTTTTTTTTTTAATGTGGTTTTCATATTTCTCTTTTTAGTTTTTTTTTTTTCTTTCAAGTAAGAAATATTTAATACTTTATTTTTCATTTATGCTCTTTATATTTATGAGGTTTTTGTATGATTTCACATCATTAATTATTTTATATGAATTCTAAAATTAACCTTTTATGACAAATTATTTTTCATACGTGTGTATCTGTTTCTAGTATGTATATAAGGAAAGGGAAAAAAAAAAAAAAAGACAAAAACAAAAGTTAAGATTAAGGGTTAAATACAATTGTAAGTGGAGTTGGGTAATAAAAATATTGAAACTGGAACATGAGTGCGATATCAAATTTTGCGACAAAAGGTCCGAACCCTCTCAAAAGAGGCCAACACTAAGAACTCATTTGTGACTCATTTGTGAGTTTAGAGGGAAAAGAAAAGGAAAAAAAAAATAATAATTAAGAGAGAAGAAAGAAAAAGAAATGATAATAGTTTTCTTTTCATTTGTTTGGTATTTTAGAGAAGAAAATATAATTATTTTCCTTTTTTTTAATTTGTACGTTTAGAAAAAAAGAAAAGAAAAGAAAAGAAAAAATCTATCATTATTTTACTCTATATCCTTATAATATCAATAAATAAATCTTCCAATATTATTAGTAAATGAAACATTAGCACATCAAAAAAGAAAATAAATAAACTAATAAACGCTGCATAAAAATACAAACAATAATACTAAAAAAAAATTAAATGAGAGCACTGCTATTAAAAAAAACATGTATCTTAAAAAAATTGGAATATAATATATATATATATATATATATCGAAATCAGAGTCTTGAAGAATGATTGAACCAAATAAAAAAAAAATAGAGTAGGATGTTTTAAAAAAAAAAATAAGAACTTATGTTGTAAAAATTGGAAAGGGACGAAATTTGAGAAAAGTAATAAAAATTTACCAAAGTGATGATGTTAAAATGGTTTAATTTACATTGAGACATATTTATAATTTATTTTTTTATTTTTTATTTAATAAGTAAATGTGTCATTTTAAAATTTTCATTAAATAAATTTTGTTTTTTCTCTATTTTTTTCATTTTGGGAGGATAAAAATTTTAAAAACTAACTACTGATTTTTCTTCTCATTTCTTCCTATTTTTTTTTTCTTTTCTTTTCCAACAACACTCATAAATAAAAATTAAGTTTTAAATCTTTTTTTTTTATTTTTCTTCCCATTCTCTGTAATGAATTGGCCTTCAAAGCAACAAAATAGAAATCGGCCTACAACCAAGATAACAGTTGCTGATCCTTCCAATCACGCATATATGCTTTGTTTCATCCCACGTTTCACCAAACAAACAATGTCGGAATGTTTGGTGTAATAAAAATTGAGATAAAATAAGATAATTTATAAGTTTATAATTTGTGTAATGAGATAAAAAAAAACAGTTTTTAAAATTTTCAGAAATTTTCAACATTTGTTAGTATGCCAAACGTGCAAAAAAAATAAAAAAATATAATTATTAATAAGGTAAAGTTAATACCTTATTTATTCTTAATTTAGTTTATTTTGGTCACCCAAATACTTAGCATGAACAAAGTAAGTTTTCGATGCAAAAAACAGAATTTTTAGTTCTTTTTCCCTTTTTTTTTTTTTTTTTTTTTTTTAACAGATACGAAAAATTTAATAATTTAACTGATTTCTTAAAGCTAGTGAGGGACCACATATTTCGCAAACTAGCGGGTGTCTAATATTGGAAGCGAATGATAGAATATTTATTGAAGGTATCAATATAATTGGTTTGCAGCAAAATGTTTTAAAATCATGTACAAAAAAATTATTAGCTGTAAATAAAAGTTAGAACATATGATAAATATTAAGAAAAAAAAATAAATATTGATGAAGATTGTTAGAAAACTAAAATTAAGAAATGTAGAACAACATAGAAGTAGAAAAATAACACTTTATGTATACAATTTTATGATTGATTATATGGGGAGCTTGGACTTGTGATACTCAGGTATATAAATACTTTGTTGGGATAAACATGACTTTGTTCATTAACTATTATTCTTTATTATATTCACATCAAAACCATTCATAAACTTACGACAAAAATGTAATATATACATATCTATATATGAGTGAGCTTACTTATACTTTATCAATGGATTATTACACTCTATTTTTTTTTTATTAAACAAAATTACAAAACTACTCTTCCTATTCTATTAAGATAGTTTCATGATTTTAATATCATAAATATCCTTTTATGAAAACCTAATTCATATCAACTTTCAAAATTACTTTTGCAATTGATAATTAATTCTCATTCAACTAAAGATTATATTTTAACTCACATTAATTATTATCACTAAAAATATAATAATGTATTTATTTTAATTTTTATTAGCTAATTAATTAAAAATAAATTAATTAAAAAGTACGCTTATTTGCAATCCATAAATAAATTTTTGAACTCTACTTTACATTTTCAAGTTGATATGAATTCAATTTCTTTAGAAAACTATTTATGGTATTAAAATTATATAAAAGATTTTATTAGAAGAATGGAGTTGATAATATACTTTTATTTAGTGAAAATTTAAAACGGAGTGTAACAATCTGTCTGTAAAATACAAATAGGCTCACCCGTTTATATATAATTTATAAAATAAAGCAGAAATCAAAAGTCAAACACTAATGACAGATAAAATCTTTGTTTTTATATTTATTTACTAAAAAATTAAAATAAATATTTAAATAATTTAAAATTTATTGGAAAGACAAATTTTAATATTATACAAGCTAATTAATTAAAAATAAAAAATCATAAAAGTTGCTAATTAAGAATCCTTTTATTAATTATATAAGTACAACAATTGTAACAATATTTTTTTCAATAATGCTTAAATAATTGAGGTCTTAAATAATAATAATTTAAAATGTAATATAATAAATTGATATTAAAGTTTAAAATCTATCAACTTCAAAAAATAAAATGATTTAATTATCGAACAAACTATTTTTAAAATTTATTTTAATTTAGATATATACAAAACAATATTGAGTGAGAATTGAGTTTATTTTTTTATCTTGAATTTCGTTGATTATCCTAATTTTTTTACAACAAAAGTAAAAAATATATTTCTACCATCTAAAGAATACTAGTGGATAATCATTAAAAATAGAAATAAAAATTAAATTTAAAATTAAAATTAAGAGTAAGACATATTTAGTTAACTATGGTTTATATATTATGCATAATTAAAATAATTATGTAAATATCTTTTAAATATACCAAATGATAGTTGTATTTTTTTAATTTTTTGTAAAGAAAAAGTAGAATAGGAGAGGAGTGAATTTTTAAAATGTATAAAATAAACTAAAAATAATATGCGTGAAGTATCATTATAAATTTATTAAGACGTGACAAAAATGAAATAAAATGGTAATTTTAACAAAATTTTTTTAAAATGAAGATGGTAAAGTTGAATATATGTCAAAATAAGAGTGTCAAAGTAAAATATTCTCTTATGACGATCTCATGTTAAATTCTAATTACAACATTATTAAAAAAATTCAAATTGAAAATATTTGAGTTAGTTTGTAAACAAAATTTAGTTACATATTTAATAAAAGAATCATATATATTAATCTAAATTAATATCGCTTATAATTTAATTAAATTTGATCTAAATTTTATTAATTTAAAACATACATAAATTAAGTAGTTGAGAAAAGAAAGAGAAAATTTTCATAAATTCAAATAGTTGAATTTAATTTTTTTTTTATTTTAGTCATAAATCATAAATAAAATTTTAGTTAAAAAAAATCCTCTGTATCTCTAATTTAAAGTGAAATAAATAAATATAATTTATTACTATATTATTTTAAAGAATACAAAGTGTGTTATATATGCATATTTATGCCAAATCACTCTAGCTTACATGAGGTCAACCTAAAATAAAAGCTTATGATCATAATTTATTTACACAAGAGACCCCAAAAGTAGAAGAAATAATAGATTAGAAAAAAAAGGACATAATGGACATTTCAGTATTTATCTGCACACTAGCCCCAAAAGTAGAAGAAAATAATCTAATAGATAAAAATGGACATAATGGATATTTGAGACGCTTTATATATGGTAATGGATACGCTTACCAAATTTTCACGATTCTCAAAATATTTTGATATATAACTAAAATCTAAAAATCTAATTTACCCTCATTTGCTCAATGAATTATATTTAAATAAATATATTTAACGAAATATATTATTAATAAATTATTACCAAATCTGTAAAATTACCACAAAAATTTAAACTTAATATAAATAGTTACCTAATATAAATAATAGTATTCAAGCAATTATAAAAACACTCTAGTTATTACCTATAAAACAATTAATCAAATTTTGTTTCAATTGGTATTACCTGTCATAAAAATAACTTTCTGTATAGGTTATTCAATATTCCAAGCAGTTTTTTTTCTCCTTCTTCTTCTTCTTCTTTGCTTTTAGTTGTTTCTTAAAAAAAGGTTACTAAACAAGTTGTATATCAAATCTCATATATTAGCTTATCACACCATAAATATATAAGTAGTAGTAAAAAGGGATTGTGTTTTTTTTTTTTTTTTCTTGAACTATTCGATCTTGACTCAAAAAAATAATATGTATACTTATATACTTTTATAATATTCTTATATTGTTTGATATTATTTTTATTATATTTTTTATAATATTTTATTTATTATATTTTAAAATATTTAATTAAGTTATTTGCAAATAATCTTAAGTTTAGATTCTTTTTTATCAAATTAAACTTAAGCACAATATAAATAACTCGAGCTAAGTTTAAGTAAATCAAAATTCGACTTGATTCGACTCGTTTCTATCTCCACACATGTGTGTAGTGTGAAAATCAATAGTGAGGAAGCTAGGATTTGAATATCTACTAAAATACATTCCATGAAGAAGTTGAATATTGACAGGTTTGGTTGAGTATGAAATAAATTTTTTTATCATCGGGTTGGGTCATATGGCATTTAAAAAAATTTTGGGCTTAGGATTAATTTCTTGGTCTGTCCATTTAAATATATTTATTTTTCAGAAATGATAATGTTCTCTCTTTTGAATTTAGCTCACTTTTCTCATGTTTAAAAGACTAAGAATTTACAACTGCATCAAACAATAAAAAATACCTCTAGGGGTGATTGGTAGAAAAAAATTGGTAAAAAAGTACAATAAAAATTAAAGATTTGACACAAATGTGATATGTGATAAAATTTAATTGAAAGAAAGTATAAACTTTTTTGTAAATTTTGATAAATTTGATTTTTAGGTGGTGGCCAAACAGTGTCCATATACATATTAGGTCTCGATTGGATGGTGCTAAAATTTCAGGAGGATAAGTTTTAGAGAGGGTATAAGATAAGAGGGGATATTATTTTTAGAGAATTGTCCCACATTGATTTGATGTTTATAAAGGGAGATAACTTTTGACTTGGTTTGGATTTTTATAAATAAAAGAGGTGAATGATAGAAAAAATAGTCAAATGACTGTTTTACCCTTGTGATGTCCCAAACTTTGTTATCGATTAAATTAAATATTAAATTACAAAACCAATTTTATTTAATTTTTTTTGGATAATTTAAAGTTGTATTATTTATTTCATTGAAAATTTAATTTTTTATAAATTTATTTAAAGATTTTTTTTTAAGTATGTACTTTTGAATGGTTGGTTATTATCCAATTTTTTTAATTGTATTTATTTTGACTTGTTGGCTTATCTAATATTTTTTTACTAGCATTATATTTATTTGATCAAATTAATAATACTATTAATGAAGGCTAAAAACGTCAAAAACAAGGGGTTTAAAGGGGATAACTTTTAGCTGGTACTAGGGGTGTCCAAAAATTATCCCCCAATGGGAGAAAGGTAAAGAGAAGGGAAACCGAAGAGGGAGGAAGAGGAGGGGCAACATTTGTTCTCCAAACAATGGTTTAAGTGTGGGATCCACACTTATGAAGGGGTAAAAGTTTTGGAAAGGACTTTTGAATGCATCCAATCGAGGCCTTCAGGTAAAAAGATTTGTCTCTCAACTTTTTAATTAAAATAACACATTTTTAACGTATTTATCCTAAATAAAATAATATATTAAAATGTTTGATAGCATTATTTTAACTTAATTAATTGACCCCACAACTAACAAGTTTAACTAAAACCATTCACTCAAAAAAAAAAGCCAATCATATTAATCAAACCAAAGTACCGATTTAGTTTAGTTTAATGACCTTAACGGTTCGATTATGAACCCCGAAATTGATGCTATAATCAGGAAATCAGTTTGGAAATTACACAGGCAAGGCATTCACTAAAACTTTTGAACTCACATCTCATGCATATGGGTATTTAGAGAATGAACTAATGCAGCAGAGTTCAAGCCAAAGCGTTCATGACGATTTTATCTTCAGTTAAACCAGCAACGCCAGTTCTGCAACCCGAAAAAAGGGAGAAACCACGATAGAGGTGGAGACAACGAGGTGTTGACTCGGCCATATCAAAGGATTTTTACACCTTATTGATATATATAGATGAATATATATTTTAGGCATTTACACGTCCAAATCTGGGACTAACACAATCAAAGCCAGCAAGCGATCGAGTTTAATCCCCCAACTTCACAACAACCGCTTCAGATCTTCGACAATGAGTAGTCCATAGCATCAGCAAGGAAATCTACAACCAAGGGAAGCCAAAGACATTGTTTATAAGAACCCAACTTGATAACGAAAATATAAGGCCTCTACAGTGAGATGACATGCTATCACCATATTTCTTGGTATAAATGGTGTAAGAAGTTAAGAACCAACCTGCATCTTGCTTGGTGAAGCAGAGTGGAGGTGTAATTCTGAAGACATTTCCGTAAAATCCACCTTTCCCAATCAACACTCCCAAATCTGTAATAAAATAAAGGTCTATTTTCAGCAACAAATGCTTTTATCAAAGCCCCACAAGAGAAGGATAGACTACCCACCTTTCATCTGCTCCATCACATGGAGAGTTTCCACTTTTGCTGGAGTTTTCAGCTGTTGATCAGTGACTAGCTCCACGCCAAGCATCAATCCTTTTCCCCTCACATCTCCAACAACTACACATGCCAATAAAATAGAATCAGCAATCAACAGTCAAAAAACTGAAAATGATGTGTGGTTGCACATAAGAGAGAATGCATATGAGACAGAGCTGTGTGAGATTAAGGTAAAGGAACTTTACTTTCATACTTATCCTTAAGAGCAGTGAGGCGCTCTTTCAGATAAGAGCCGACAACATGCGCATTCTCTTGAAGATTTTCTCTCTCAATTACTCGGAGAACCGCATGTCCTGCAGCAGTACATACAGGATTTCCTCCAAAGGTGTTGAAATAACTGCGGTGAGTCAAGACCTCTGCTATCTCAGGAGTGGTTACTACAGCGCCAAGAGGAATGCCATTCCCAATGCCCTGTAGATATCAAGGAGCCAAACAAGTCAAGACAAAGAAGCCAAATTTTTGAGCCTGGAAAACCATAATTTCTACAAAATCAAAATTATCTTGAGAAGTTCAAGTTATATGTCCTAGCCATACTGTTCTCAGAAACTTGCTTTAATGAAAACAATGTCCTTCCAAAATTTGACATGCTTAGATAGGGAAAATTGTCCAGGACGGACAGAGGGAGGGGGGGAGAGAGAGAGAGAGAGAGAGAGAGAGAATTCTGAGCCCATGGCAACAGACGAGCAAACAGACACTGCTAGAGTGAATATTTGGACACATTCATAATTTAAACCTAAATACTCTACTATTGTCCATCCATAGCCAAGAAACCTTAACAAGAGATGCACATGCTTTCTTTCACTCAGTCCACACAAGTCATTAGTTATCTTCCCTAATAAATACAACACGACACAATAAATGAAGAGTTTGTCTCTAGCCATCATTAGCTGGAAAGCACAGAGAACAGGACTCAGAACTCGGAATTGAACAAAGGAGCTGTGCTGATAAGTCTGAAAAAGTTTACCTTCGCCATCGTCACTATGTCAGGCACAACACCCTGGGATTCAAATCCCCAGAAATGACTCCCTGTGCGAGCAAACCCAGCCTGAACCTCATCAGCAATGCAAAGGCCTCCTGCTTTCTTAATACTGCTGTACACAGCAGGCAAGTAACCAGGGGCTAATTCAACAATTCCACCAACTCCCTGACATATTAGAGTGGTTAGAATGACAGTAATGCAAAGTGTAAACGGGGTGCATTAATCAGAATAGGTAAAAGGGGGAAAAAGATGTCTGGTTTTGCTTACTTGTATGGCTTCAGAAATAAAACCAGCAACATGCCCGGATGTTCCAAAGGCAATGAGATCTTCAACATCTTTTGCATACTTTTCCCCATCAGAACCGAAGACACCTCTGTATGGGTCTGGGTTAAGGGCATGATGAACACCAGTCTGTTGCCCAAATGAGAAAGAAAGGCAAGACTAAGGAACTAGATTAACTTAAACAATTCAGCTGCATTTGTGCATGCTAATTTATGATTATCAGTTCCAGAAAAACGAATTATAGATTTCATGCATTAGTTATGGAGCATGTATTTTTATTTTGGTAATCCAAAAAAAAAAAAAAAAAAAATTGGTAATGTTATGGAGCATGTATTACTATTGGAAGCTTCACAATGCAATTATTCATCCATGATCCACAATATTTTTTAGCATGCTTAATGTAAACATTAACATAAAGCTTGTAAACGTTAATAAAAAGGGAAAAAAAAAACAACGCCATAACGCAACACAAGAGGGGATACATCTTTTGGAAATTTCTAGAGGCTACAACTATAGATGTTAGCATTCCAAGTTACTGAAGGAATAAACTAACTAAAATGCGTCAAATTTCTTTTCTGTGCCAGTACTTGATCAAGAATTCAGCTTAGACAAGGTCCAGTTCTATTGGGAGCACAATTCACATCACATCCCGAATTTTTGTTTCTAATCCTGCAAGACACCCCCTCCTATGCAGTGTTAGTATCTTTAAGATGGTGATGCAAAGCATATTGTCTGCAACTAGAACCCTCCTTGAGTAGGAATAAATATATAAATTTTTTTCCCCAATAAATAAGTGCAGTTAAACTTTGATCAGATGACAGCAACAATAACATTTGTCCTTTTTGATTCCCTCACATGTGCATCGGTCATGCAATGCCTTTTTTTTTTTTTTTTTTAAGCATGAAGAAGTATATAAATAGATGATGCAAGGTGGATCACAAGTTCCTCTTATCACTACTACTGTTTTTATTATTAAAATTCATCAAGATAAACTTTCAGAGGATCAATGGGACTTCATTAATAGATTTACATACTTGAAATAAAAAGGAGAATTTTCTACCCTTACCCCACAACACCTCCTTTCTCACTTATTCTAAGGTTTCTTTTATCACATAAAATATACAAAACTATGATATTGACTCTTGCCAAACTTTGTATTCGGCTTATTTGCTCGAGTGGGTGTCTACTTGGACGATTTCTTTCTTACACGCAACACAGCTTTAAGCTAAACAACTGCTATCACTACTCTTTCCCACCCCATAATGATCTTGACAAGCGGTGGTGCGAAGAAACTTCAACAATTCATGAACAAAATAACAAAATAAATAAAAATAAACTCATTTTTTTACCACCACCGTCAAATTCCTCCGCTTATTTAAGGATAGGCGAATTACCTATTCTATACTTGAAACGGAGGAATTTATCCTCGTTTCATGGACATATCATACCATAATCATGGTTTCGATTATTGTCAAAAAGTAATATTCCACGATGACAAGATAAGTGTTCATTTAGAATTTTTTTGTCTTTTTATTAATTACTTGTCATGGATGTGTGACATGTCACATCCTTACCGAGTAATGGAGACCTTCACGACTCATTTAGCAATGATAGAATGATTTTGTAGGTCCCACGTACTAAAATCACTCTTAACCTCTCCTCCTCCAACGAGGAAGAATAAATTTGGACTTGTAAGTAATAAATGTGTAGACGATGAAAACCAAATACCGTCTACCTGTATAACATTAAATTTCCAGTTGGACTGTGCCGTGGCCCCCATGGTCCCGGCTGCGTTGCCGTGATACGCATTCCTCAGTGATACTATGTCGTTGCATCCTGTGTACAACCGTGCGATCATCATCGCCAGCTCATTTGCCTCGGTCCCACTATTGGTGAAAAACACCACCTTCAAAAAACAAACCATCCAAAGATCAAATCAACATCACCACGGATTCAATTTGAACCATCAAATCGGAATAAAATTCCTAGACGTACCTTGAGATCACCGGGTAACTTGTTGGCGAGTGCTTCCGCGAAATCAGCGATGGCGGGGTTGAGGTACAGAATAGTGGAGTGCTGTAAGCGGTTGGTTTGGTCGACAATCGCCTTGACCACATCAGGGTGGCAGTGCCCGCAGCACACCGTAGCAATCCCCCCGAAGCCGTCCAGATATCTGCGGCCAGTCTCATCAAACAAGTACTGCATCTTCCCATCCACCACGTTCAGCTGTAATCAACGGTGGAAAAATCAGTTGGTCCCACAATTACGAAAAAATCATGATTAGATCTACGATTAGGACTTATTAAATTAGTAAAAAAAAATTTATCTACTGACTGTATATCAAATCAAGAGCCTGTATCGTGACTCGTGAAAATCGTGCGGCTACCACAAAATCGGAATTGAAAATTACATAAAAAAAAATTTTAAATCAAACCTGAACACCAAAAAAATATTAGGCAAAACGATCGAGATCGCCACTAGACTAAAAAAAAAAAGTAATCTTTGTTCGTTAAATGACGGGAGGTTGACAGAAAATCAGCGAAGGGGAAGGAGAAACGGACGAGGCGGACTCACGGGTTTGCCGTAGAAGTAGAACATCGAAGGGCTGAGAAACCGTTTGCGCTTCTGCAGGATCTCGGCGGCGGAGGGACCGGCGTAGGGCGGGGGAGAGTAGTCGAAGGGGGGCAATTTGGGAATCGAAGCGTCATTCTCGGACTCTTTTTGGGCTACCGGACAGAAGCTGCGACACCGCCCGAGTAAATCTCTCACCGGAGATGCCCTTCTGGTTGCAAATCTCTGCATCATCGCCATTCTTCTTCGCCCCTCGGTCTATATATATATGTGTGTGTGTATAATATATCTATAGGCCCTCGTCTTTCTTCGATTCGGCTCTCCCCGAAAATGCGGGACTGGAACAAGGGGGGGGGGTGGGAAGGGAGAGACGGAGGGGCAATGGACACCAACAAAACCCCCCACCAGACTAATATTTGTAGGTGGTGGGCGACTGATGACGTGTCACGCATGCCTTCTTTTTTTACCATCAATACACTCGAGTAAATTATGTGACTAAAAGCTTATTTTTTAAAAAAAATTTTATCTTATATAATTTAAAAAAAAAAAGTTCTTTTTACTTTAAACAAGTTATTCACAATATTTTTGAAAAACGATATCACAAGAATTACTTACGAATAAGAAAATTATAAATGACTAGAAAAATCAATTCTTTGATCTATTTAAAATCTTTCTATCTAAATCTTTTATATAGTTTAATAAAAATACGCGAATAATATGTCTACAATTGAAGAAAAATTTAAAATTTTAGTTAAAAAATTCGTTATAAAAAAAAGAGAATCCATCAAAAGAGCTAATTTTTTTTATTTTTTTATTTTTTTTGAAAAAAAAGAAATTAACTTTTGCACAAAAAATTTTGAATGTTTTATCATACGTAAGATCAAAAAGTTGACAAAAAAATAAAATAAAATAACTTTTGCATCAGAATTTGAATATTTTACCAAATAATTAAAAAGTCACCAAACATGTTATTTGGTTTCATTCATATCTAAATCCCATATTTTTCATAGAATTATGATGAATAGTAAATTAGTAGATTATTCCAGTTTAAGTTAAAAATTTTAATAATTTTTATGATAAATGAAAGTTCTTTTTTTTTTTTTACATTTTTATTTATTCTCAGATAAGTTTTAAATCAATAAATCATCCAATTGAAATAATATAATGTATTTCATATAATTATAGAGTACATTTAGTTTAATCATGCAGCGTTCAAATAATTACCAGATTTTAAATTATGTTCAAATTTAGCATAATTGGATCTGGGCTTGAGATATCCCATCACATGTATAGAAAATAGGGTTCTGGGAATATTACATATATAGAAAGTAGGATTTTAAGAAATATAATTACACTAAGTAACACTCAATTGGAGACTATAATTTTGATAAATTTTTTAAAATATTTATTTTATTTAAATTGCATTATATTTATCAATTAATACTTATATTCTATAGTAAATTATATTTATCAATTAACCTTTTATTTTTTTATGAGCATTACGAATTCTAATCCGGCTATATGTTCACTTTTATTTATTTATTTATTTTTTTGTGTGGTGACAAAGAGCTCATCTGGATAGAACCCTTTGTACACACTCTAAGTTACAAATCCTAGGAAGACTAGACTGAGGATCACATTATTTAATGAACTCTCACTTTATACCTGGCATTTAGGAGAAGAATCGAACTCGTGATCTAAGTATATCACCCAAGCTCGTTGATATGTTCACTTTAAAATCATATCTTAACTCATATTAATAACTAAATCATATTATTTTTTGGTTAAGTATATATAACTACTTATCAATTAATATTTAAATTCTACATTGAATTATATTTATCTAAATTGAATTGAATTTATTATTTAAACTTTTTTTTTCTTTCATGACCATTAAGAATTCTCTTTCAGTAATATCACTCTGTTTGGACTATAGATTTGATAGGATTTTATTTTATTTGATTAAAATTCTAACAAATTCTTATATTTGGAATTAAAATATAATTTTATTAGTTGGATTTGATTTTATTTCATAAATTAAATTTTAGGATTTCTAAGTCATTTGAAAACTAATCCAAAATAATAGAATTTAACGAGAATTTATTATTTTTTTAAACCATTTAAGTAAACAGAAAAATTTATCCTCATATATCATATTTTTTTATTTCTTATTAACATGATCAATTTGATATTTTTCTTAAATCAAATTAATTCAATTCTTAAATTCAAAATGTGTTCCAAACACAAAATTTTATTTATCAAATCAAATTAAATCAAACCAAATTAATTCAATTCTTCATTTTAAAATCAAATCAATTCTAAAAGAAGAATGTTTATAAATCTTAATTTCTTCCAAACAATAAACTAGTAGAATAAAATATTTATTATTATTATTTTAGGTAAGTATCAATAGGTATGTTCCATAATTTAAATTGTTTTCAATTATGTCTCTTTCCTTTTTTAGGGCTTCAATTATGGTTGTTCTTTCTTTCTGTATATATTCTTCAAAATTGTTATACATACTAAGTATAAACACGAACCTTTTTATTATAATTTGATAAAAAAATATCTTCCTTAAGTGATTATTAATATAATATCCAATTAAGGATTATATAAATATATAATATAATAAATCTGTGTAATGCTGATCATGAGAAACGTTGTTGCACCCCTATTAGCTAAATGGTGCTATGGTTATTACACGTAACATTTAATTACAATTATTTTAAAATTTATTTTTATTATATAAGTCTATTATTCTAAAATATTTCATATATATTACTTATTTTAGAATTATTAATAGTGTTCTAATTAAAGTACGATAGGGCTCTCCCATATTTTAATTAATCAAAGAATTTTTATACTATATAATAATTATTTCAATATAATGGTATTTTAATTTAAGATATAACACATTTTTTTTATAATAATAATTGATAATGCTGGTAAGGGATTTACACCAAACAAAGGATTTATGTTTTGTTATTTCCTCTATGCTATTTCTAAGCTCTCCCATGTTCTAATTTAGGAATTTGAATGTAATTAAACTATCTTCTGTAATTTGATCAAACTTTTATTGATGTTTAATGTAAATGGGATAAAACTCTTGTATGGTGTTCGAAGTTATAAAATAAGTTTTGATGACTTTCTTCTTTTAGATCTGTTTGGGACCTTTTATTATAATAATTTTATCTTCAAAATCTTTGTAATTTGCTTGATACGCACTTAAACCTTTAGTTTCAAAATTTTCATATATAATCAATATATAAGTTTAGTTAAATTTATATAAATAACAATATATATTGGTTTCAAATATATTTTTATAATTTAACTTTTTTAGTATATGATAGCAAGCTCAATTTAATCATATAATATGACATTTATCATTTAATTTATATATATATATGTGTGTATGTATGTGTGTTTGTTAAGTTGAGCATAGTATCATATATTAAAATAATTGAACAATATTTCCATTTTAAGCATTTATTATTCAACTTTTATATTTTAAAATGTATAATCTGAAAAGCTCGTCTATTACACTATACTAATTGCTAATGTTTGTGTGTGTATATAGCATTTATATACATATAAATATATATTTACTTCATTTTACACATTAGCAACTTAACAATCTCAGTTGATTACCTGGCTTCCTATATTTTTATAGGAACCACCAAACGTGAAGGTAAGAAAGTATCTAAAGTTGATATAATGAAAAATTAAGAAGAGGTTTGGGTGTTTAAGAAATTAACTATCTTAAGCTAGCTAGTTTACATACACAGTAGTGCTTCGTATCCATGAGATCTAGATGTGCCTTTGTAAAGTATATCAAATATTAAAATATATATTACATGATATTTCAGCCAAGTGGTTGCGTTCTGGACGGATGAGGAAAACCCCATAAAACCATTATCAATTGTTTTGTCCACATACATACATATACATATACATACATATAAGGTGGGGTTCTCATTAACCAAAACAAAGTGGGATGCAATAGCTGTGGAGATGGGGACCGATGAAGGAGGGATTAATTAATCTTCTTCACAATTTTCACGTTCTAAAACACGCACGACACGCTAACCTAGGAAGAAAAACAAAATATATATATATGTGTGTGTGTGTGTGTGAGAGACCAGAAAGCTACTTCTCGTCCATATTGATGCTACTGATCTTATCAGTACAACTTAGGCAAATTGGTTATAGTAAAGTTTATGCAATTAATGAGAGCTGGTACCTAAGAGTCGGCCTGTTGGAGATTTTTGCTCTCCCGTCCTTCCCATCTGACATTCCTAATTCTCTTCTCGTATATATACAACTCTAGCTGGATCAAATTCCTTTTTTTTTTTTTTTTTCTTATTTCAATAACCATGCCCTAAATTTTGGCTATATATGTAGGAGAAATAGAGAAAAAAATAAATAAATAAATTATAACAAACACGAATGATTTGAAATATAGTTTGCAGGGTAGAATTGATCATACCATCGATCATCCGTAAATCACTGGGCTCTTTTGTTATATTTGAACTATTGTCAAAAGCAATAGTTTTCTGTATCTGGGATTCCCAAATATAAAGAACATAGTTTGACCTCAAGTAACTAGTTTGCAATTAAATTTGTTACAAATGTAGGAATTTTGGACTTAGTTCTGTTTGTGAGTTTAGGAGTTTACGAGAGAAAAGCAAAGAGAATATTAGTTTTTTTTGTTATAAAAAAAAAAAGGAAAATAACTAGTTGAAAGAGAAGAAAAATGATAATTTTTTTTGTTTGCTTGTAAGTTTAAGAAAAAAAAAGATAATAATTTTTTTTTCTTTGTGTGTTGAAAAGAAATTTAAGGAAAAGAAAATGTATATTATTATTTTACCATTAAATCTTTTGAGTAGTTGAAGGATTGTCATTTTATTTAATCTTGCGATATTTTTGTAATTTTTTATTTAATGGATAAAAATGTTATTTTAAAAGTTTCATTAATTTACATCTCTTTTCTCTTTATTTTCCCCACTCTTGAAATGACGAAATTTATAAAATTTTAATACTTATTTTTCTTTTCATTCATTTTATTTTCTCTTTTAAAAAAACTTATAAATAATTGATAAATTTTTAAAGATTTTCAATTTTTTTTTCTTTTCTATTTTTTCTATTTCACTCTATCCAAAGGGCTGTTAGGTAATAAGCACTAAGCATACCTCAGCTAGGTCCTTCCATGTAATTAGTGTGCATAACTAAACTTTCATCATTATCCGGTGCATTAGTACTACTGAGCAATTTTTTTTACGATTATTATAGTTTGCTCAAATTGATCGCTTTCTTTTTCCTTGCTTTCCATCTCAGGCGGAACCAACTTTGTTAGTCATTAGAGGCAAAAATTACAAATTCTCTCAAACGAATGTAAGAATATTTTGATAATAAAATTATTAAGGATACCTATAGTAATATAATAAAATTTACAAAAATATTTTTAAAAAAATTAAAATTATTGTAACAAAAATAGTAATTTTCATAATTTTGATATAAATTGATCACGTATATATGTGTGGTCTTGAAAAACTGACAACAAAGTGAACAATACGAGCACATTTAGAAAATTATGTAAGATATGATAGAAATAACTACATATAATAAGTTTTTTTTTTTTTTTTTAATTGGGATGGGCTACCATAACTGTAGGAATATTAATGAGAGAAATATGAAATTATTCTATATATATAAATGTAGGAATATTAATACCAAAAAAAATAAAAAAATAAAAATCAGACACGAGAGAAGGTATCATTTACTTGACCGAAAGTGATTATATAATAACAGCATATGGAAGTATGAAGCCACAAGCGGTCCTTCATTTTAAATGTGAAATTACTAAAATATTTTTGATATTTTAATTTTGTTAATGACATAATTAACATTGACATTAAAAATTTTAACATCAAGGAGCTAATAAGATTTAAATCCAATCAATTTTTTTTTTTTGGTGTGTGTGTGTGTGTGTGTGTGTAATAAAGTCCATTTATTGAATACTATTGTGGATAATATTAAAAAATAATATATGATATAATAAATTTAATAAATAATAAAATATAATATAAAATATATATATATACATTTATATATTAGTGATAGGGAAAGTTTTTAGTAAACTTAATCTGGAGTATTGTTACGAGATACTAATTCAACCAATAAATCATGGAAAATATACTCATTGGTTTGATGTTTGATTCGATTATGCTTGTTCTCATATCCCAAAATTAAAAATGAGATTGGTCGTGAACTACAGTGTTTTGACTCATAGAACACACAAGCCTTCACAAAGCCAAATTATTGACATTTATAATAGTAATACAATAAAATTCTAAATAATTTTGTCAAATATAATACTCCAAATAAAATCAATCAACTAATTATTAGCAATAATAGCTTCAAATTTTATGCAACTAAATAATAACTAAAATTTTAAACCCAAGGTAAACAATTATGTATTTCTATAGGAGGTCATAGACTCATGATGTCACGGTTCCAAATTAATCCATAATTCTTGATTATGATTCTTTCATCTTACTTAAAAAATGTTAAAAATGAGGAGTGAGCTAAAAGTCAAGTGAATAGATTGTCAAGCCAAAAATAATAATAGTAATTTGAAAATAATAAATTTTCAAATAAATAATTCAACAAAAAATATTTCAAGTAAAAACAATGTCCATGTAAAAAATAATAGAAATTTCAAAGCCTGCACATCAAAGTGCAATAACATCCAAAATCACACATCAATCACAATAGTGATGACAAATATTAATCTATGAATTGTCACATGGGAATTAAATATTATGATTGCCAAACAATTTTCATGGACAGCGTCTATTAGATCCAATATTGTACTTAGAGTCACTTAGTCTGCTTCTGGAGTTATTCCCTACGCTGATTTGATTGAGGTTATCACGGATTTCAAGATACTGTTCCTACAATCATTGAGAATAAGGGTTACCACGATTTTCACGAGTCTGTTCCCCAGTTGTCAGAGTCATATTACTTAAGGAGCCTGTCCCATAGATTTTTATTTTAATTCCAATAACTACAAAATAATTATTCATCTTAATCCCATAAATTAAAAAATCCATAAATTTCAAAATTAAACACGAGTATTCAAATAATTTTTCATATGCTCAATAACATAAAATATAGAATTTCTTATCCAAAATAAATATATTTTCATAAATACTAGTTCATAAAATCTAACCTTTAAAATATATATGCATAGATTTATTTAAGAACTTTAATACTAGTAGCAAATCAGTGATCTGAAGTTCAAAGATGTACACATAAAATAACCAAGATAATCCATCATAATCCAGAATACACAAATATAAATATCTATTATTTTGAAATCCTGTGATAATTTTAAAATAAAATTATTGACTCCGAACTTCCTCTATAAAAAATAATTAATAAATCTCTTATTGAATAATTTTAATAAACACCCACCAAACTTTTTTGTAGCAATCCTCATTTTTCTTACTCAACGCTTCATCATATATGTATATAAACACACGTCTACGATAGGAGTGGACATGGGCTAGGTTAGGTTGGGTTTGGGCTGGGTTTATTCAGGCCAAGTCTTTGATCACTAAACCCAAGCCGAACCCAACCTGATGTCAGATTGAAAACTGTGGAGTCAAGTCTCTTTATTACTGAAAAATTAAAACCCAAATTGGTACATTGGACCATATTAAAAAACTTAAAAATCATAAGTAAAAAACAGCCAATAACCTGTTCATTGTATAAATTACACACAAGCAACTAAACTAAGAATGATAGAAAATGTATAAGAATGATAGGTCATAAATTCATAAAAAAAAAAGAAAAAAAGAAAGAAATAGAATTAGTTTTTTGCTTGTTGTGTTCGAAAATTCATGACCTACACATAACTGACCGAAAAGATCTAATATTGATTCACTGACATGATTAGAGGATTCGGAAAGAGAGAATAAGAGATATTGAGTACCAAAAGTGAAACGAAAGGCGAAGGCTGGAGATGACAAAGAAAAGAGTAAGAGATACAGAGTTTGCATTACTAACAAGAGAGGAAGTGCAGCTGGATGTTTGGGCTAGGGTTTTCAGTTGACCCACTTATTAATTTTTGGGTGGGCTGGGCTATGATACTTGAATCTAAACCCAACCCAAAAATAGATTGGGCCTAAAAATTTGGCTTAACCCAATCTTATGAGCTAACCTAAACCTAAGCTTTACAAATATCGGGTTGAGTTGGGCAGATTCTTCGGGCTAGCGGGCTGGTGCCTACCCCTAATCTATGATTGATTTTGTAAGCAAGTTTTCTTTATCAATTTCACGTCGTTCCAAATCAATCAATTGTTTTTTTTTCTGTCTGCTAATAATTTCTGTCAATATAATACTCATATTATATATGTGTGTGTGTACCCCCGTAGAGATATGCTTTCGCAGCCATCTCTTTTTCCTTTTTTTTTTTTTTTATTAAACCTAAACCTAATATGTACACGGGCATGTATGTATATATACACTAATCTACAATTCTTTTCATTAATAATGTAGAAAAAAAAAAGTAATAAAGACTAACTTTTAGGATTCTTTTTCATTCTTGATCAATAATGTAGAGAGAAAAGTAAAAATACTAACCTTTGAGATTCTTTTTCTTCAACTTTCATCAACGCGTACAACCTTCATCTTTTTCTCCTTATCTCTCTCTTTTAATGTAAAATAAAATGAAACACTAGTTGACAAATCCTATATATATATATATACAATTTCTTTAATTAGGTGTTATCATGTCTATTTAAATTGTGGAAAACCTCCAATCATATATTAATGATAAAAAATAATTGTTTAAAATATCCAATAGTTCACACGTATCCAAAAATTACTAAATTAATAATTTAAATATTATTTAAATAAATTCAACTAATTACATAATAAAAATACAATCCATAAATAATTAAAAATCCAAATTATAACAATTGATTTTTTATCTCCTTTATAGGTAATATTGTTTCTCTCCCACTTTAACCCCAGTGCAACTACCTGAACCTTTCTTGAATACTTTGGGCCCCGTAACACAATTAATCGGTTATTTTACGTACAAAGAATTCCCCAAATAGTGCGACTTTGATATCATGCATGCATGTAACTAGTCGGGAAATTGTACCAGATGCATATTTTTTAGACACGTTAATCACCTCGTAGTGTATTTGGACATCAATCAGAACCACATACAGGCGGAATGGTTTAATTAGGTTTGCTGTGGAGCATTAATTAAGGGTTGTTTACGTTGTTTTTGGTTTCATGTCACTTGTAATTTACTTCAAAGATTATAATTAATTTAAATTTGTGGCCATGGTTTAAGGTGACTCCATCAATAATGCTAGGAACTATAATATATAGTATTAGTCTTATCATGGTTTTCATCTCTAGGGGGATAATGATGTTCGTGGTGGCCAAAGTAAGAAATGGAGGTTTGTCCATGGGACAAAAATGGCTTTCACATCCCAGAAAGTTTATTAGAGATGACCCTCCTCTATATATATGCTTGCTTTGTAGGATTTCCATCTCTTGCTCTTGTCAATATTCTTTTTCATATATATATATATATGTACATATATATCAATCGAGTTCAAGAATGGAATTTATAATATATATTTGAAGTTGAGGAGAACGGCCGCAGATTTGACAAAGTTGATTCCAACAGCCCACCATTGGCTAGGTTTTTATCATAATACTTTTCATAAGCACTTTGCTTCTCTAATTATGTGTTTATTTGGAGTGCCAAATTTTGTTAAAAAATAAAGAAAAAAGAAAAAGTAGTTTTTAGATTGCTATGTTTTTTATGTATTTTTTTGAAAAATTCAAAAAAATAAGGAGAAATTAAAAAAAAGTTCAACAAAAATTTAGAACAATTAACTGTTTTCCACTTCTAAAGATATATTTATTCAGTGCAACAAATAGAGCCAACAAGGTGACAGTAAAGCTTATCTTGATCAGCCCATTAAAGGGACAGACATACAAATATGCTTTCTATATCAGGGGTCACAATTATTGAACAGAGAAGGCATTGCTCGATAGTGACTGGGGCCTCGGTATGATTGTCGAGAGCTGGTGATAATCCTATGAATGGTTCATGTTATTGTTACATAGAAGCCATTAGAGACAAACTGAGCTTATTTAATATTCCATTGCATGAAGTTTACACACATTTACATCACAAGAAATGCTGATTTTAGTAAAAATTTATTTAATAATACATGTTATGCATTACCCAGAACGTTATAAAGACTTGAACCAAACACTGGGTTTGGATTTGGCTTCTATATATTCTCTTGCTGCATCAATATATAGCACCATCTGTCCTTGCTGCTGAGATCAATTCGGTTCACGATGTGAAAAAAAAAAAAAAATGAAAGAGGACAAATTGACAAACAAAAGCTAGCGATTGCAGTACTGGCTATATATATCTGATAAGATTACTAGGAAGCCACCTAGCATCAGGTCAGGTCATTGAATCCATTGGTTGTCAGTTTTTTGAGTGATAAATTAACTAGTCATTTGATAAGTCAGCCCGTGAATGAATTTATTAAGAGTTTATTCATGTTTAATTTGTTTGGAAAGATAAATAAACAAGTTTCAACGTATTATTAAAACTCAATAAATAAATTAGATGAGCTCAAATGAGCATAAATATAATAAGACTCGCAAGCAAATTTGTTTATAGTTGATGAATAAATTCTTATAAATATTTCACAAATAAATTCGTTTATAACCCACGAACAATCTCATTCTCAAATATTTGTGAACTATATCTCATTTATTTATTGTAAAAACCTTATTTAAACTTTCATTGACAAACTTATAAAAACCATTATTTACTATTCGCAAAAAATGTTAAAAAGTTAAAAATAAAAAATGTTAATTTAAAATTTGTTTTGTTAAAGTTAAAAGATATAGTTTTTTTTTTTTTTTTCCTCTCTCTTTTCTTGTGATCAAATTCAACACCCAAAAAAAAAAAAAAAAAAAAAAATTCACAAACAAAGTTGACAAAAATTTGCAAATAGATTCAACCAAAATCCACAAACTATCTCAATAAAATATTGTGAGTAACCGAATTTGCTGTAATAAAGTTAAGCTTGTTTTTAAAATAATAAGTGAAGGTAGAATATAATATTTCAAACTCGATAAAACCTCGATTCAAGTTCAAATTCAACAATTTTAATAAACAAATTTGAATACTTCAATACTTAGCTTAATTCGGTTAGTTTGTAACCTGTCTTCAAATTAACGTTGGTGATTAACAAGAGTAATCACTTAAATAAGTCTTCATTAATGCATCTCAAATAATTCTCCTATATTTTCCTGTTTTTAATTTTTTGTTTTAATTAATTAACCCCTGTGATGGGATCAAGGAAGAGGTTTTGGCACATATATTTTAGGTGGAGCAGCAAATCACTGTTTTAGCTTATTTAGGAATTCGAATTGGCTTGTAGTTCTATGATTTAATTTTTCCTATTATTGGAGATATATGCCTGCATACATATGGTTGACGTCATTTTTTTGGGGGAACATCTATACATATATAGTGTGTATATATATTCTTATCCCATGATGTCTATTGGCAGTACTCTATAATTTCATGTTCTCAAAATTCCACTAATATAATTGCATTAAGAAGCTGGCCCACTGTGTTCTCTTACAAAATACACTATTAGATAAATACCTAAATATTTAGTTAGGGCAATGTGACCCAATAATTCTCCACAATAGGCCTGTTGGATAAGAAACAGTGAAACTGGGCCTTGCCCCAATTGTGGGAATGTCTGTCCGAATCCCCACATTTAGTGGAAGGACTTCTGGATCACTGGGCTCAACCTCAGCCACGATTTCGGTTTATGGACCACTGGACTCAAAATCTTTTTTCATATGGATAGCCCAAAAATATACAAACACCATTTTGCTGGGAGTATCCAGAAATTTATATTAGAACAATCTAGTAATGACTTTATTCAGTGAACAAATTTTATTAAAAGTTCTGGTGTGTCACATATATTATTAGGACTTTTTGAAAGTTTTACAGTAGTGTAGTACTGGGCTGGACCTGCTCAGAGTAAGCCTCTTAGAATGGCTTCGTTAATGAGGCTTCACAAGTCCATTCTAAATATATATATATATATATATCAAGGCTATGTATGTCATTTTATAACATTGAATTTACAACTGAAACCAATAGATAAATATTAAATTGTCAAAAAATTAAAATGTAATAATAAAGAAAAAAATCCACCCACTGATCATTTAAAACCATGATACTAGAAAGTTAAAAAGTATGCAATTAAAATAAATAAATAAAATAGCTGTACCCAAAGTCCTCAATAATTCAAGAATCAAAAGTGTATATTTTGCTAATTATATTTGACAACTTGTCTTTAAAGTTGCCATATTAAACCAAATGGAAAGAACAAATGTAAAAAGAAGGGTAAAGTTTCGTTTGGAGTTTTGAAATTTATTAAAAGAAAAAATTAAAAATTTTTAAAAATTATTTACTTTTTATTTCACAAAAAATATAATTTTTATTAATTTTTATAATTTTTATCAATCTAAACATCCTTTAAAAATATATATATACATATATATATTGTATAGTTGGGGAGGGTGCGGAGAAAAGCATCATCAAATTTAGAGATTAGTCGATCTCAGCTACATCTCTTGAATATCTGAAACGCTAACCTGAAGTGTAAGTTTATAATTTAGCATCCAGCATGTTATGTATTTGTGTGTATATGTATGTATATATATATGACGCTGCATATATACTTATCATATAATTAAAACTAACACCAACAATCACAGTCGGTCCCGGGATGAGCCAAGCAAGCCCTTGGGTTTGGGCAACACCCCGGGCAAGGGTAACAAAAAAATAATTTCTGAACAAAAAAAGAATTAAAAAAGAATTTTTAGATAGTTTAAAGTATGATGAGTTGATTGAAAAATCAGTTTTAAAAAATGTAAGAAAAAGTGTGTTTCTTTGAACCGGATCGTCCTAATAATAAAATATCATAACCGGGTTAGTTTTTGATGTAATAAATGTTAAAAAAATTATACTACAAGTTTAGTTTTGTTTTTTGTTTTGACTTGTATACTAGTATAAAAGAACAAAATTTTCAAAGTCGAGCTTGGACAACCGAATTGTTTGGGACCGGCACTGCCAACAATGCATCGATTTGATAGTGTGTCTATTCATGCATGCGTTAGGCTTTATTTATTAATTTGTTATTACCTCTGTCCGTGTGTGTTTATTTTTTTTCTATTTTCTATTTTTTTAATTTTACTGGCCATATGTGTCGACTGTGGATGACAAGGCCTTCCTCTTACAGGAACTTTTACTATTGTAAGAATTATTATAAAAAAAATTGCTAGGTCAAAACTTGCCCGTGAACTTTATTGTCCAAATTCCTATATGGCTCTCTAATCATGCTAAAGAGTAGTTGGGGTGCATGTATATATATATATTTATATATACGTTTAAAGATAATGATGCCTAGAATATAACTCAAAAACATTCCTTGATTTATAGACACCTGCAGACAAAGTTCCTGCCTGTTGAAATAGCACTAATAATCATGATTCAGAATCATTATGGATTGCTCCTATATATGGATTTTATTTAGTTTTAAAAATAAAAATTAAAAACTTTATAAAAAAAAAATCACATCAAATTAAGCTACGCCTCCCAAATGTCGTAATTTGTAGTCTCTGAACAACGATTAAGTGCTGAAAAGATTCACATAAATAACCAAACGATCAAATAGTTTAGAATCGTTAGAATGACACATATTTTAACCCTAATTATCACTCAAACGAAACAAAAATCAATTGAAAGAACCATGTTAAAAAAGGAATTTGTAACATAATTTAAAAAACAGTAAATATAATTTTTAAAATTATAAAAATATTTTATATATTTTAATTTTAAATCTTAAAAATATTCCGTATAATTTACCCACTCTTATTCCTTTCTCCTCTAGTTAACTGTCTTCATCGTTAAACGCTAAACCGTGAGGTTCCACCACAAAGATTCAGCCTTTAAATATTATAATAGCAAGAGGAGTTCTAGTGACCTCATGAAAGTGACCCCCACAACCTCTTCCCACACCCCTTTGTCTCTTTGTGACAATATGTTTATGCATATGCGTCGTCTCTCTGGGATTTATGTGCATGAAAGAGCACGCAAATCAAGGTGGGGTCATTGTTATTTGCATGTGAATGTACTTACTCAAAGTTCAGCAACATATATATAAGAAACCTTTTAGTTCGCGATAATAACAATAATATTTTTTTTTTCCCTTTTTTGGGCGCTGTTTCATGGTCAAGTGAAATACCATGAATGACACAAATGAAACAATTATGCTTATAATATATCTTCCCTAACAATTGGAGTATCATAATTCTGTTCAGAGCTTTGTTTGTGAATGGTAGCTAGCTAGCTATCAATTAGGTATTTCTTAATTAATATATCTTCTTCATTTGATACTGTGCTCTTCTTAAAGGCTTGAATTGTCATGTGACCAACTTATAGTTCACGTTGAATATTCTTGAAAAATAAAAAGGTATGTCTTAATTTATATACAATTGGAGTGACAGCTATATAAGAATTATGTCCAGAAAAAGATTATGTATCCTGAGAGGTATTAATTTCCAACCTTATACTACCTCTATCATTCGATTAAACCCATTCTTGTTATCTCTTAAATATTTGTTTTGTTTTGGTTCTTGACTCAATAATAAAAATTAATGGACAAATAGAATAATAGATCATAAATGAACCATATACCTATATTATAAAATTTACTCACATTAATGGGATATCTGTCCTAGTTGGCAAAGAGAGAAGAGAGAAAGAAGGGACGTCAATCGTGCCTTTAGGTACGGAATAACAATAGTATATATATATATATATATATAACACAAACCATGTTTCATAACAAACTGCATATTTATTTGTCCACGTAAATAAATGAGTACGGCATTATGGTGATCATATCAACTCTAGTCTATAAAATTTCCCAGTTATTTTACATGGTATTGTGGTTCAGACAAAAGGCATATGGAACTGTATTTCCTACAAACATACTATGACTTTTGCTTTCTTGAACCTTCCATTGAAGAGAAGATTAACTATTGACATTCTATGGATGGTGATATCTGTACGTCTTTGTGTTTACCACGAAGCATAATAACTTTATGACATCCTAAAGGCATTCATCTATTTGCAAAGAAAATGAACTAATTTTATTTCAAATGCGAGGATGTCAATGTGGCTACGTCATGCTTTGTAAAACAAATGGAATGGTCCTTTCACAGTGGACGTTTGTGTGTCCCTTCTGTCGAGATTAAGAGAGTACATATGCAATTTTATTATGTGTAAGACAATATTATTTTAAGAATCCATATTATATTTCACCGTTGTTTTAAGAATTTATGGACACTGTTTTTTACGTAAAAAGAAAAATGGTAGCTACATATATATCCTCTTCATCAACAATCGATATTATCCTTATAATTTAAATTCAAATTTTTTTTTTTTTGGCTCGCAAAAATTAATTTTGCTATGGTGATGGTGGATGAAATAATGGTGTGAGCTCTAGATGCATCAATAAAATTCTAACAACTTTGTCCCACTATTTTTTGTAATTTTCTTGCTTTCATAATATCATATCATGATACTGATAAGCACCAGGTCACCTCAGGTAACAAATGAATGAACTGATGATGTAAAGTATCAATCACTGTGCTGTAGTGGCAAGAGGGGGAATTTATTCGAGGAAGGGCAACTACTACATCAATGCATTATTTGCATAAAAGGGAAATAGCTAGGTGTGGTTGATTATTCTTCGAATGATAGCCCCTCTAGCCACATGCAATCACAATTTATGGGGCCATTCAACTCAGTGAACAACTAATTAAAATGGTTTGGAAGTTTGAAAAGTATGTTTCGTTCGCAAGTTTATCGACGACCTATGTTTACAAAAAATGATTTCGTTCGAGGAAAAAAAAAGGTTAAAAGAAAACTAAGCAACTTTTACTGACAATCTCGGGTTCTGAAAGTTACCCTGATAAAATTATACATTTGTGATATTCGATTCAAATATAGAGTAAATAGTGAGAGTAAAAATCAGGAACAGTAGATCCCCTAGCATCCCTATGAAGATAGAATTCGGAACTAGCTAGCCAGGAGACAAGTTTGGAGCAGGTTTTGTGTGTGGAGATTGTTTTCTTGTGATGATTAATGGCACACACGTGAATAGGTGGGTACGTATATGGTGTTTGTCCATGCCGAATGTAGACAATTTTGGATCAGTCACCCTTGAAATATATGATTTTCATCCACTTAATATATATATATATATATATTTATATATCTCAGTATGGCTATTCTTGCTAAATTAATTTGGCAACTGCTCTCTCGTTTTCCTGCTACTGAATTAAAATTAACAAAAAACTACCAATTAAAAGTACTAAGAGAAATTTATGAATATGGCATTGAGTTTGCCTGTATAGAAAGAATCTGATTGCACAATTATTTGTTCGGTGAGCGTGTCAAAGATTTAATCATTTGATTTTGGGGAGCTGGTTTTGTGTATTGCGTGTGGACCCCTGAAACAGTAGTGCTTCATTGGACATTCAATCCAACCATCCTTAAGGCTCCATTCTAATTTTTTATTGGGGTAATTAATAATTTTCTTGTCTTGTACACCAGGAGGCGTTTGATCAGATGGAATCTCTCCTGTTGCTTGTGTTGTCCTCAGAGATAATTAGTCTATTGCTTGACAATTTGTTATACAGTTGTCAATGATATTACATATAGGGTTGTCTTTCTTGCAAGAATATTGGACTGACTCTCTCCTCAGAGAACAGACAAATACTAATTAATTAATCTTCCATGATCAGTACAAATGGAGCCCAATTGCATAGTCAGTTTATTACCAACAAGCCAAATTCATTCCTGATCAAAGTTATAGAGAATGTTTGATCAATTTGATTAGAAAGGAATGCCTCTTGGACATGAAGATGGTCAATTGACCAGGCACTAATTATTTCAGATAATTTATGTAATATTTTCTTGTGGGTGTTGTTTAAGATTAATTAGGTCTTAATACTCAGAATGTGCACATAGTGGTAACTATATTAACAAAGATTTTAATACATGTTATCAATTCTTCTCAATATATAATGCATATCAATGTGTGCAGAAACTCAAATACAAACAAGAAGTCATGTGACTTTGTACCAAAATGAATACATGATCTGTACCTAGCTAAATCTTGTTTTTTTCCCAGTTTGTTGCAGAGTTATATATTGCCACGACACTGCCTCTTCTCCACAGCAAGAACAACCTCATGCTTTTGTGTGTATTCATGGATGGCAATTGTTAATCTAGGGTTAGTCGGGATTCTGAGGACCGACTAAACCGGTCCATTCACCTGGAGGATCTATCACTTTCCAGTGCTACATAACTTTAAAAAAAAAAAAGTTAATATATTTAGTATTATTTACACATTTTAATGCTATATAATTAAAAAATATTTTATCAAGACAGTGTGACAACTTCGTGGAACTATCATTTAAAAAAATATATATATCCTTTAAAATCTTTCTTTATTACTCAAGCGTCATTAAATTCAATTTTTTGAAAGAAAAAAATTGATAGTAAAACATTTCATTTCCTAACTGTATACGTACCATATATGAGCACTGAAGGCTTTCTCTTTCCTTTTCTTTTTTTTTTTTTTAAGGTGTAAATTTAGAAGATATCCAACAAAAGTATATAAAGCCCTCCATCCATAATTTGTCTATACTAGACAATTAAATATGCAAGACATTGGTTGCTATTGGTTGAAGACCTTTTGTTTGAGTGTGTGTAGATTAGATCAAGATCCATCGGAAACCTAGCCCTCCACCCATAATTTGGGAACAGCACACAATGGCCAGTACAATGACAGGGAAGAGTAACAGAATGGTGAGCTACTTAATAGAGAATGACATGTGTAGAGAGAGAAAGAGCATTGGAGGGAGGAATCTAGGTATTAGCTCTTTTTTCCCAGCTCGTGAAGGGGGATGAGTGAAATTTATAGAGTAGTTCTCCCCATATGGGATTTGAGGCAGAGAGAGACAGAGAAATCATAAAGGCAGCATCGAAAGCAGCAAAGGAAGGCTTCAAACGTTATAGTTTATAAGTATATATTAGTTGGCAAATGCCTCCAAACACCTCTCACGGGAGGATATATATATATTATACACACAACCTCTCTCTCTCTCTCTCACTTGCGGTCATCCATATTTGTCTCCTCTATCATACACACGGATATGTACCCATGCATGGCTCATGCAAAATGGTATTTATCTTTATTTACCATATCGCCCCTACTTCCTTTTCTAATACCCTTTAATTTATTGCAACCTCAAAAACAGTTTTTTCTTTTTCTTTTCTTTTCTTTTTTTAATAAGCATAAACCCTAATTTGTATTGCCTTTTACTTGAATATTTGATCCCCCCCTCTCTCTCTTTTTCCCCCGCTAAAAGCTAGTTTTTTTTTGCCCCCTTAAACTACACAATATGTACACATCATCACACACACACACACACAAACACAGGAGCTTAAAATTCTGCCACCAACTGTCCTAGTTTTTGTGTTTCCTGCAGATCTCCTCCACCTCCTTTGCCTGTTAACTATCTTCTCCAACTGGGGTTAAAGGCTCTAGGTTAATTTGTTTTCTTTTCCTTTACAAATTTCATATTTATCCAGTTCATTGCATAAAATTTACCAGGTAATTGCCCGTGATGGACAATGTCCGAAAGGAACTGATCAAGGCAGCAAATCTCAAAGGAGGGAAGTTGGGAAGCTTAATTTTGAAAGGAGTTTTACCGAACCATATATCTGTTCAGAAAAAAAAAAAAAAAAAGATTATATATATATATATAAATAGAGTTCGGCTTTCACCAACCACCGAAATTAGAGTTCTTGTCCATGAGCAACACGTGACCTGCAAATGGTAGAATGAAAGATGTTGAAAGTTCAAATCTAAATTTACAACTAATGTAGTAAACCACTTTCCCATGAAAGGAAAATCTTAATGAAACAAATGCTTGCACATTCAAAAGTTTTGCATTCAATTTGACTCCATAAAAAGGTTAAGGAAATGCTATACCAAGTTCACAAGTTTTTTTTTTTTTTTTTGCATTGAAAGAATTCGCGCTTTTTAATAACGTTCTAAAAGATTTACTTTTAATACTTAACAATACCAGTTACTATACAAATAAAAGTTTAATAAAGGAACAAGCAATAGAATTGCACAAAAAATTTTAAACTTGGGGGTTGTAGAAGATAATCAAATCTTCATGCACGTCGAGGCTTGACTAAAGCTGGGGCATCATTATAAGGTGCCTTGATGTCAAGGGTACATATGTAATTTGAAACCAGTTCATTGTAATACATCTTGCGTCATAATGTATCTCGTGTTCCCTAGGGGTACTGATCATGCAGGAAACAAACAAAGAGAGATATAGGTTTTGGGAGGTCATATTCCTCTTTAAAAGCCCCAAATTTTGCTGCAATGAAACATATATAGCAAGGGAGATTATTGAAGCTGAAGATAAAAAAGAATTAGGATGAGTTCGAAGGAGCGGAAGAAAGCAGCTCTGTACAAAAAGTTTCGAAAACTTGGTTCTGTCACCAACTCTAGCGCTGTTAGTTCTCTTTTAACTTCCACAACCCCCAGTTAATTTCATTTATCTTTCAGCTCTCTAGCTTAATGCTCCACCCGGCCTGATCACAGTTACAAATTTTGTCATAGGTCCATGCATAAGATGAAAAGGTTTATCTTCTATTTCTAATTCACCTCTCAAAATAATTAAATTATATAAAAGGAAAAATTAAGTTCCTGCTTTTTTTTATCATGATCAATTAGTTTTCTGCCATTACGCTTTTCAAAAGGATACAGATTCACCTCAGTTAACGAAGTAGACCAAACAAAACAAACCTAACGGGAGAGAGCTTATGAATTAGATGAATAGAAAACAAGTTTTCCTTTTTATTATATTATGCTAATTTTTTAACGTGACGCCCTCAACTTTTTTTCTTGAATCTGCAGCACTACTGAATTATATATGCCATTATTTTCCCTTTCTTTTTTTCTTTTAAAAAAAAAAATTTGTGTATGACAGGTAAATAAAACCTCAATCGTAGTAGATGCATCCAAGTATATAGAGGACCTGAAGGAAAAAGTAGAAAGACTAAACGAAGATGTTGCAGCTTCCCAAAGTGCAAGTGGCCAAAATCCATTACCCATGGTACGTACTTATAATCATCGAACATGAGTATCCATATATATTCTTGAATATTATAGGTAAATATATATATTAACTTTTTTTATGAATTTATATATGATACTTCAGCAGGTTACCGTGGAAACCCTAGAAAAGGGATTCTTAATCAATGTGTTCTCAGAACAAAATTGCCCAGGTTTGCTTGTCTCCATACTGGAAGCGTTTGAGGAGTTGGGCCTTGATGTGCTTGATGCTAGTGTTTCCTGTTCAGATAATTTTCATTTAGAAGCTGTTGGAGGAGAAGTATGCAATTATCTTCTTCTCTCTCTGTCCCTTTTTTATTTCTCTCTCTCTCTCTCTCTCTCTATAATTTTCTGATGTTATTTTATTTCCTGTATATGGTTCCTTTTTTTCCTGAATTAGTTTTCCTCACGATATGTTCATCTCAGATTCAGTATACATCACATATGTCCAATGCATCATGTACTTTTTTGTATTTTTATTTAAATAAAAAACAAGGTGCTTTTTGTAGCTTGTAATAAATCCGCTCTCGTCTAGTACGTACTTATTCTTAAGCGTCACGTGTAATCGTAGAAATCAGCCTATTGACGCAAACCACACATTTTGGATTTTTGGATTCTGTGTACCTACTGACAAATTGATGATGAGTGGCTAGCATTAATTAATGTTTTACGTATTCTTTCAATTATTTGTTTATTTATTTATTTTATTTTGTGTTACAATTTTTCATACTGTTTTATGCACCAACCTAAGTTTGTATTGTGATATATATTCTTTATTTATTTATTTATTTTTGATATAGAGAGAGAGTGTAAAGGAATTTTACTTTTGCAGAATCAAGGACAAGAAGATAGCATAGATGCCCAAGTGATAAAACAAGCAATCTTGCAAGCCATCAGGAACTGGAGTCAAAACAGCTAGCTGGCAAGAATATGTAATTACTTTCTTGTTGTATGATGTTCCCTTTCTATCTCTTCCTTTGTTTCTTTGTTGTAGACAAACAAAGTTATCTAATGTAAGGAAGCTCTTTGAGCCTTCTAGTTAAAACATTTAAGCTACCTCTAGATTAATGACTAATGATCTTCCATCATACGGTACTATTATGTATATACACAATTATAAATTAGTAAAAAGTTGGTAAAATGGGATCATTTATTTAAATTGATATATATTGGTAATGGATAAACCTAACTCCGCAGACAGCTTAATTACAAGGAAATATACAGTCATTACTCGTAATGTTGTTTATATATTTTAGTTGAGAGATGGATATAAAAAGATTTGCTGCTGCCAATAGAGAGATTCAAGCAGCCATAAATTTGTCGTCAGATTGTAATGCTTAGTCCGATGTGGTCCGGTGATCTTCGGCAGGGTTCAACTATGTATATACACAAACATACATAATTGTTCAAATAAGCCGCCACCCACGATTTTTATGAAAATCTATTTGGATAACTCTCTAGATTAGAAGTGACACATCTGGCCCCTTCTTACAAGCTGCGGGGCCTTAATCTGAAGTTTTATCTTTTTGTGATTTCCTACAAAAAGGGCCTCGGAGAACTTCTAAGAATTAGGATAGGCAGAGAGGATATTAATTTGCTCCAGCTGAAAATCACCTTCAGAAATAGAGAATTATAAGGTACTGTTAAGAAAGAATTCATCTATACACACTCCTAGAAAGTTGGAAACAGGTGAAATTCGGCATTAGCCCAAAAAAAATGTGTGTGAAAAGAGGGGGAAAACAGTTTGTCATAATAGAAAATGAAACTTCATTGCTAGCATGATAACTCTCCAAGATTGAGCTCAATACGCAACTTGCCCTGAATAGACATCAATGAAATTATAGAAAACTTTGAGCTTGGCAACAAATTAACTAATATCGTTCAAAAATACATATTTCTTTCATAATCAAATGTCATTGATTTTGGCCCTTTTGATTATTTGTTCAAAACATAGTCCCGGAACCATTTTATTATACATTGAAATTATTTTTAATATCTGGAAATATAAAACCAACGTGCCAAAGTGCAACCATCAAAGGATATAGTCAACTATATATACATATTTTCTTCGGGGGTATGGATGAGGAAGATCCTCACCTATATTAAGTTTGTAGTTTTCTCAATTGGTGTTGAAAGTGTCAGAGTTCAAACGTGTAGAGATTTTCATTAATGAATCTTAATTTACGTGAAATTACAGCTCAAGAAAATGTTAGATATAACAAGTGGATCTTAGGCGGCTGCATGTCTCCATGGATTGTATACGTGTGGACTGATAAATGAAATAAATTGTTTCTCCTTGCCTGTAAGGCTCCCCCCATTCCCATGCCAACTGCTATGTAGGTGAAATCATGATTTTGTTGAAATTTGTAAGAGAACTAATTTTCCTTAAACGATATAATTGATTGGTCAACATATATATATATATGTGTATATATTGTTGAGGTTAAAGTATAGTACAACAAATTGCATAATTGAAGAGTTCGATCAGTTCTATCTTTTATCTATTTATTTTTTCCACGGTGTTTTATTGGTTGTCTTTGATTAATGGAGTTGATCAACTAGTTCATTCGGAGCTTATAAATCATCAAATATATTAATTACAGTCCGTAATTAAGTAAAAATTTTGTGGAAAACCCTAACTGACTGGTACTTGCCCATGTTCTTGCGTGAGGTTTATTGGGTCATTTGACCAAGCCACACAGTGCCCTAAAGCCCTTTCTACCATCCAATTAAACCTGTAGCCAATTCTCTGCATTTTCAAATAAGATATATATATATATATATATATGGACTGTACGTTCTCGTTCCATCTTTGTTTCCATGATTGCTTTGTTAATCAAGTTTTGGGTTGCTGCTTTCATTTTCTTTCTCACAGACAAATATGTATACACATTTGGTGTCCTAGAGTTATATGCACGTAATTTTATGTTTACAATTGTATGTGGCGTTTCGTCTTTAATTCCATATGAAGCTATATGTGTGGTCGATCGTTTGGCTACATGTCATTAAAAAACTAAATTAAAGTAAACACTAGGTGATGCTGTATATATATACGTCAACTATTCAAGTGTTCAACATATGTAATTAAAATTACTTAAACAACCTAGTATCAGTGCGACCTGTTAGTTAACCACACCACGCGCAGAGAAAGTGATAAGTCCAAGAGTTTTTCATAAAAAATTTTTCTTAAAAATTGAGAAAAATTATGAGCTTTATATCGATGTTTGACCAAAATTCTTACAGGTTACAAATTTTAAAGTGTAAAGTTGAACAATTGCATCCACAGTTAATTCCTTTTATATAACCCTTAATTACTCATGTTAACGATGAACTCTCAAAAGGAAATACCAATTTTCAAGTATTCGAAGATTAAAACTAAATTTTTATGAAGTACTAAGATATTGAGAGAATTTCTTTAAGACACTAAAATATATACGATATAGTATTATTTTTATCGGAAACAGTAAGGGAAAACTTTAATTTATAATACATAGCAATCCCAAAGCAAATAGAACACAATTAGTAGTAAATTGTTTCCTGGGATGAGTTTTCAAACGAGCTTCCAACAAGCATGTTAACTTCCATAACATCAGTCCCTTTTGGTCATGAAATCCGGCGATACTCCCCGTGACCTTTTGAGCCTGAAATCTATGCCTCTATAACTCCCAGCGCCATCCTATTCTAGGATTCAGTGACTGTGCCGGCAAATTTTTCTGATTCATAACAAGCTCTCAGTAATTGCTAGTTGCGACTCCGAACAGAGAAGGCAGCAACATTCCCG
The DNA here is from genome assembly GCA_003260245.2 of Sideroxylon spinosum. Taxonomy (NCBI): domain Eukaryota; kingdom Viridiplantae; phylum Streptophyta; class Magnoliopsida; order Ericales; family Sapotaceae; genus Sideroxylon; species Sideroxylon spinosum. The sequence continues at coordinate 602,744 of QLOD02000013.1, read as the reverse complement.
GCGATGAGAAAAATACTCATGTGAATCTATTATGATTTTATCAGCTTTTAATCACCAATTTTGGGTTCTAAGACACAATAGATTATGCCCTCATATACAAACTTAATGCTCATTATTTTGTTTATGATTGTCAATCTCAAAAAACATAAATTTAACAGTAACTATTTACTTTTCATTTTTAATTTTATTTTGAAATCCATTGAAAAAAAAAATGATGTTAGAATATTTTTTAATTAGATTAGGATATATGATTTATATATATTTCCTATATTAGAATATTCTATATTTCAATATTCAATAAGTAGTTATATTTAATTCGATATGTAAATTATTACCATATATACCAGTCATTATAAACCTATTTAAAAGTATCTTCTTAATCTTTATAATATATTAAGATGTAAACATTATATTTTTGCTCTTTTATATTATTTCTTGTCTTTTATTTTTTTTATTTTTCTATATGGGATCGACATAGTGGTAAGTAAGGAGCTAAAGAAAGATATAGTTAATGTAAAACGTTCTGAAGATAGGATTATTGCGATTAAGTTAGTGTTAGAATAAGATATAGTAAATGTAATTAGTGCTTATGCTCCCCAGGTGGGCTTAGGAGATGGACATAAGGAGAAATTTTTGAAAGACTTGGAAGGAGTGCTACTAGAGATATCCCAAAGAGAGATATTTTTCATAGGAGGAGATTTGAACAGTCATGTAGGATGTGACGTAGATGGTTATATAAGAGTACATGGGGGATATGGATATGGTAATAGAAATGAAGAAGAGAAGGACCTTTTGGATTTTGCAATGACCTACGATCTGACGGTGACAAACACTTTGTTTAAGAAGAGAGAGAAACATTTAGTGACTTATAAGAGTGGTTTCTCAAGGACACAAATTGATTTCTTTTTAACTAAGAAAAGAGACCGTTTAGTTCGTAAAGATTGCAAGGTTATACCGGGAGAGAGTTTGACGTCCCAACGTAGGTTGTTGATTATAGATGTGCAGCTCCAAAGGTGGACTAGAAAAAAGAAGTTAAATAAATGCTCAAGGATTAAATGGTGAAACTTGAAAGGTGATAAGCAATTAGCATTAAGGAAAAGAGTATTAGAGAAAAACGTTTGGGGGTAAACAAGAGTGCAAATAATATGTTGGATAAGGTAGCACAGTGTATTGGGAGGGTAGGAAAGAAGTTTTAGGAGAATCCAAAAGGGGTACTCCGGTACAGAAAGAGGCATGGTAGTGGAACGAGGCTATCCAAGATAGGTAAGAGTTAAAAGAGAGCGTTTTAAATCTTAACAAAAAGATCGAAATGAAATGAATTTTGAATGATATATAGGAAAAAAAAAGAGAAATAAAAAGTATAGTTAGTAAGGCTAAGACAAAGGTATATGAGGAGTTATACAGGCGACTCGACACAAAGGAAGACGAAAGAGAGATATTCAAGTTTGCTAAAGTCAGAGATAGGCGGACCAAAGACTTAAACCAAGTTAAATACATTAAGAATGAGGATAAAATCATGTTAGTAAGGGAATATGAGGTAAATGAGCATTGAAAAAACTACTTCTACAAGCTATTTAATGAAAACAGTGATAGTGACATATAATTGGGGTCGCTTACGACTCCTAGAGAATAAGCGAATCATATGTTCTATAGGAGAATCAGTAGGGAGGAAGTAAAAGAAGCATTAAAAGAATGAATAATGGGAAAACGGTCGGGTCAGATGGTATCCCTATTGAGATTTGGAGGTACTTGGGAGAGGAGGGTATAAGTTGATTGACAAAACTTTTTAATGTAATGCTGAAGAGTAAGAAGATGCTTGATGCATGGAGGAAAAATATCCTTATACAAGAAAAAAAGAGATATTCAGTACTGTGCGAACTACCACAGGATTAAATTGATGAGCCATACGATGAAATTATAGGAGAGAGTTATTGAGAAAACGACTAAGAAGGACATCAAACGTTTCAAAGAATCAAGTTGGTTTCATGCCTGGGAGATCAACCATGGAGGCGATCTTTCTCTTGAGAAGGTTAACGAACCAGTATAGAGAAGGTCAAAAAGATTTTACACATGGTGTTCATTGATTTGGAGAAGGCATATGACCGGGTTCCTAGGGAGATTCTATGGAGAGTATTCTAAAAGAAATATGTGTGTGTCGTATATATTGAGGCAATAAAGGATATATATGATAGAGTCGTTATATCTATATAGATGACTAGCGGAGAGACTAAGGAATTTCCTATGATGATTGGTCTACACCAATGCTCAGTGTTAAGTCCGTACTTGTTTGTCCTAGTTTTAGATGAGATTGCAAAGCATATTTAGGATGAGATGCTGCGGTATATACTATTTACAGATGACATTGTCTCAGTATATAAGACGAGAGAAGGAGTGAATGCTAAGTTAGAATTGTGGCAGAAACGTTAGAAACAAAAGGGTTTAGGCTAAGTAGATGTAAAACAGAATATATGGAATGCAAGTTTAGCCAAAGTAGGACAACTTGGGACATAAAAGTAAGTTTGGGCACATAAAAGATTGTAGAGAAAGAAACTTTAGGTACCTTGGATCTATAGTGCAACAGGATGGAGGGATTTATAATGATGTAAGGCATAGAATTCAGGCCCGGTGGACCAAATGGAGGAGTGCTTCAGGGGTCTTGTATGATCAAAAAGTCCCCTTTAAGGTAAAAGGAAGATATTATAAAGTGGTGGTAAGATCAGCGTTATTGTATGGATCAGAGTATTGGTTAGTAAAGCATAATCGTATTCAGAAGATGGCAGTTACGGAGATGAGAATGCTAAGATGGATGTGTGGGATCACAAAGAGAGATAGGACTAAGAACGAGAAGATTAAGAACAAAGTAGAAGAATTAGGAACGAGGAGATTAGGGGTAAAGTAGGAATAGTACCAATTGAAAATAAAATGAGAAAAAATCATTTAAGATAGTTCAGCCATATTAGAAGACGTCCAATGGAGGTACCGGTTAAAAGGTGTGAATGCATAGATATTACTAGGAGCAGGAGAGGGAGAGGGAGACCTAAGAGAAGTTGAAAAGAAACTATTAGACATGACCTTGTCTCTATGGATCTAGCAGAGGACATGACCCTCAACAGATTTGATTGACGTCGTTAAATCCATAGACCCGATCCTATCTAGTGGGAAAAGGCTTAGTTTGGTTTGGTTTCTATATGGTATCAGAGCCAGATCTTGTGTTTTTGATTTCTCAATTGTAGCATCATTCTACTGCACTATTTTTCACCACCATAATATATTCAAAGTATTCTTTCATTCTTTATTTTTCAATATGATATCAGAAATTTTTTATTTTTCTTCTGGTGTATTTTTTTTCAGAGTTTTGCTTTACCCTAATACCATCACAATTATTGCAGAATTCTTTTTTTTTTTTTCGTATTCTGAATCAATTCTTAGGTTTTTTTAACCCTTCTTATTTCAATTCTTACCTCTGTTTATTCGTATTCACCATCTCAGTGTACTTTTTATTTAAGATGACATCTCCACTTTATATTATTTATCCTATTTACAATACTGTTCTTGATGGAACTAACTATAACATACAACGGATGTAGTCTTTTTATTGGCCATCAACTTTGAGATAGCAAGATGTTGCTATTTTTCTTCCGATATTTTTTAAGTTTGTCTTTCTTGTTCCATCTTCGCATATTGCTTATTTTGTTTACTTATTTTTTGATTTCCAATCCGAAGAATAATCATACCACTGGCGGCGAAAATTTTTCAGGAACTCTTCTCAAAACTTTATCACCGCTACAGTTACACAACTCCAGATTCTATATACTCATGGCTTATTCTATTATTTGGTTCAGCTAGTTTTTAGAATTATCTTATTTCAAACTCAAATTGGTTTACCATCTTAAGTTTGAAAAAATGTGTTAGAATATTTTGTATTAGATTAAGATATATTATTTATATATATCACCTATATTAGAATATTCTATATGTTAGTATTTAATAAGTAGATACATTTATTGTGGTATGTAAATCATTATAACACATACCAATCATTGTAAGCATATTTAAAAACGTCTTTTTAATCTTTGTAATATATTACAAGATATAGACATTATATTTTCTTTCTAATTCTTCTATTGATTGTCTTTTATTTTATTTCAACATGGTATAAGAGCTCATGGTTTTTAGTTCTGGATAGATTTGACGAATCTGTTCAGCTTCCATCAGTACTGCTACCGTCTTACCCGGCTGTACTATTTTTCATCACCACCTTCTTACCTTACTATACTATTTTTGATCATCACTACTGTTTTATGCTTGTAAATAGGCTTAAAATAACTGATATGTATGGTAATGATCTATATACTAAAATAAATACAGCTACTTAGTAAATATTAAAATATAAAATATTTTAATATAGTTAATATACATAAATAATATATCCTAGTGTAATATAAAATCTTCTAAAAAAAATAAAAAAATAAAAACAATTCAAAGCACTTCCATTCTACAGCCATCAATTTAGAATATGTCATATGGAACCGCATGCTGCTAATTAAGTTTGCTACGTACGTAAACATAATGATTATAATGTTAGAAATTAACCCCTCTTTGAACCAGACAGCATGATCCAAATAAGGGGCAATCAAGATTTGGTTTCCCATCCTTAGTTTATCTTTAGTTTGTTTCTTTTCATTAATTTTAAAATCTTTCCAATTAAATGCACCGATTTCATCGTGGTTTTGCTCTTACAATTTCTATTTGTACCTTTTTTTTTTTTTTAACACACTAATAAACTTGGAAGACAATGGAAGCGCGTTCTTTCCCACACAAATAAATATATACTTGTAATTTATAATTATACTTATTCCCAAAAAAAAAAAACTGGCATCAACATTTGTTCAAAAAATGATATTTGTTTTACATTGACGAGGGCAAACCCGCAACGCGAGCACACGGTGCATACGTTACCGATTGAAATAATTTAATTTTTTTTAGTTATTCCAATAAATTTAATTAAGCTACCATAATTACATTTTAAAAACTAATTTATTACAAAAATATGCATTATTACTCTTTGTGGCAAGATGCTTTGTGTATATATATAAAAAAAAAAAGTCAAAATTGTTATTTTACCCTATAAGAATTATCTAATTATTTTGTCATATTATCAAATGTTTACTAACATTTAAATTAGGAGCGTGTTTGGTACATTAAAAAATTTTTTTTTTTATAACCAAAAATTGATACGTGTCACTGATAGAAACTTATAAAAGTCAAGAAAAAAATTACAAAATTGGAGAAAATTAAAAAAATAATAATTTTTTGTGTAATAACTTTTTTTTTTTATGTATTTGACAATATTTAATTTAAAAAATTAAAGGAAAATGAAAATTATTAAAGTTTGTCAAAGGAACCCCTAATTTTTGGCCATGCTTATCAGATAAAACTTCCTTACACACCCACTTTCGCTATCTCTCTCAATATACATAATATATGTACAGATATATATGCATGTCATCCATACCCGTGTGCCTAAAAAAAAATCAACATACATTACTGGAAAGGAATAGCTGAGGAGGCAGGGGTTGGTAGGAGTGGATGAGCCGCCTGGAAAAGTCATATATATATATATATATATATTGCATAACAATGAAACAAGAGGAGGGGTTTGGACAGGCCGCGCCAAGATTAGCTCTATTTTATGCTTAGAGTTAATTTTAATGCTACACTCTTGCTCCTTCTTGTAAACAAAAAGAAACTAGGCATTTTATAATTTTCTTTTTCAGTTTTATATGATTATTTTTTATTTTACTTTCAATATCTCATAGGGACATTATAATCACATTCGTAATAAAAATAATATTAAAAATAAAAGAACCGATTTACGAGTGAGAAAAATTATTATTTCTGCATGTACATTGGTTCTCTAATTTTTAAATATTTTTTAATAAATGAATGTGAAATAGTAATTTAAAAATAAAAAAATTAAATTTTTAAGAAAAAAAATCATAGAAAACGAAAAAAAAAATTAAATAGAAAACTTATAATTCTTGTTTATACCAACGGAAGCTATTAATTCAAAATTGAGAAACTGATATCATAAAATTTAAAAGATATATCTAAAAGCAAAGACGCACCACATGTTACCGTTGGAAAAGAAGAAAAAAAAAAAAAAAAATACCACACAAAGACCAATTCTGAAACAATAACTGTAAGGCGACATCTTTTGTACATACAATGACAGTTCCTTGCTAAAGGTCAGATGTGGGACAAACACGTGCATCGCTTACTGCCTATTTCTCCCAAACACGCCATACGCATGGTCAAATATACCTTCCAGCTAGGTTAGGTTGGCTTATGTTTTAATATTGCATTTAAGCTTTTTAAAGAAATTAACTACGTTCGTAATATGTATTTCGATTGCAATATTTCGATTTTAATATCTTTATTTATTTATTTATTTATTTTATTTGAAGGCTTCTTTCTTGTTAATTTAAAACCTGACCCTGTCTTAGCCGTTTTGCCAATTTCTTATTCTCACATATATATATATATATATATATGTATGTATGTATATATATATCTTCCAGAAGTAAATATTAATTCCAAAGACCGTTACCGTCACTACGTTGGCAAAATAAGGATAAAAAATGAAGTCAACACTGCCATCTTATTGATTGGTTCCGTAGCAGGTAATGACTTTACAAAAACTTGCATGGATAGGTTACGATTAATTTATCCATCCATCACATTCAAAGAATCAGTCGTCACCCTCTAAAAAAAAAATAATATTAATAACAATAATAATAAAATAAAAAGTTTTTTTTTTTTTTTATCATACCAATCAAAACGTGACTGTTCTGCAAGTCTGCTGCTTGATGGTTTTCAATAATTAGAGGAGAAGAACATTAAAGAAACGACAAAAGAGAACTTGATTATATATATATTTGCTTTTTATATAATATTTGGGTCAATCATACAGCAGTAGAACAAGTTTGAAAAGGGACTGGGCGGCATTCCATCATATCAAAAAGATTGTACGGCTGAAAATGAGACTAGTCAAGCCAACCTTAATTTAAATGGTTGAGATCAGCTGGCTTCGGCACATCATTAATTTAATCTGTGCGTAGAGAATCTAAAATGTCGTGCGGCTCTTTTCTTTCCGGTTAATCAATCATTAAATTAGGCTGACTGGTGGTGAATATTTTCTGCCAACGCATTTTAGTTAGCAGGGAATTTCATTTATAATGGAAAGCTAGTCATGAATTTACGTTACAGTAAAGATTTAAAACCACGTCTAAGGATTTATTACCGTTCAACAATAAGTCTCAATTATCAAATTAACCAGCTTAATTTCTTCTAAATATTATAACGAACCGAGCCTCGAGCTCTCTCCCACGTATTTGAGTTTGTGTAGGTCAATTAGGAAATAATATGAAATTGTTAACAAGCCAAAGAATTTTTATTTATATATATATAATGACGAGTTTGGTTTAAAAAAAAAATTAAAATATGTCGATTAAATTAAAATAATATAATCTAAGTTAATTTAGAATATTATAATATATATATATAATATTATTTTATTTAGATGGCTCACGAACTCTTGAAATTGAATTTTTTTAAGTTCAATTTTAAACGAGTCATAAATTTAATTTAATTTTAGTTCATTTTGATAATGAATCAAACTCGAAATCAAACTCGAGTCGAGTTCAAGCTCAATTTTAAATGAATTATAAATTGAGTTTAATTTGATATCGTTTTTAGTCGTAAATTAATTAAAATTGGGTGAAGCTTGGTTAGTTTCACCCTAATTCACATAATATATTCTTATTTAGTTAGTTTAATTCCTTTATGACAGTGTATTAATGATGAAGTCCTTCTGTGTAAAAATTCACCGCGTCCATGATTCCTAATAGATGGGGTTTGATGGTTCCTTTGCTGAAACTTAGTACTTTCAAAGCTATTATAGTCACTGCATAGAAATGGGAAGCTTAGCACAACTAAAATAATAAATAATCTCCCCCTCTTGATTTTTCCAAAAACATCATTATTCTTGAAAATTCTTCGGGTTTGCTACAGTTCTGAAATCAACTTTCCTATAAAAAACGTTGTCAAGATTAAGAAAGGAAGGAAAAAAAAAAACTCTTAGCAATAGTATACACTTTAATTTCCGTATATATATGGTTGACATTATGTCCTATATATATTATTGCTTTTATATACATATAGACATTTCCAGCTGTTAAAAAAAAAAAAAAAAGTAGAAAGTTGAGTGGTTAGTTGTCATCTAATACATTATCAAATAACACAACTGCTTTTGAAGAAAAAAAATTCCATATAGACTAAATCTTTATGGTTAAATCAAGTTGTGGATTATTATTATTATTATGACAATGTAGCCCTCGATCTTTTAAACAACCCGTTTTGAAAAGGCTGAGAAATGATAGGGTTATTAGTGTAATTTAATGTGATTTATAATTAAGAGGGCCGCAGTGTTGCATGACTACTTCAATGTTTTCAAACTTTAACGAGTCTCTTTCTTGCCCGCATGGATTGCCTTTACATCGGAGCAGGTAAACACACAAGCTTCCTAGAAACTGCGGTTGCTGCCAAGTCTAGGCATTACAACCCTTATTCTTTTGCCCAAGTCCAAGGTACGTCGCCTATAAATACTAGTATCACCTTAGCCAAATTAATACCCACAACCAAATCATAATCACCACTTTAACTATATAGTTCCCAAGCTATCAATCAGCCTTGAGAGACAAAATGAGTTCCCGAGGCAGCTTCTTCTATCTCCTTGCTTTTCTCATGCTTTGGCTTCAAACCACAGCTTTTGCTGCAACACTCTCTCCTTATTACTATGACAAAGTATGCCCCCAAGCTTTGCCAACCATCAAAAGGGTCGTCCAGGCTGCGATTAAGCAAGAGCGACGCATGGGTGCTTCCTTACTCCGCCTCCACTTCCACGATTGTTTCGTTAATGTAAGACTATATATATATTCTTTTCATTTCAAAATTAAATTTCTTACGTTATTACTGTATATGGTTGGCAGACTTAATTGATCTTATATATGCATGCTGCAGGGGTGCGATGCTTCAATTCTTCTGGATCAAACATCCACCATTGACAGTGAGAAGAATGCACTTGCTAATGTGAATTCTGCTAGAGGATTTGAAGTCATTGACAAAATTAAAGCGGAGGTGGACAAGGCTTGTGGCCGCCCTGTGGTCTCCTGTGCTGACATTTTGGCTGTTGCAGCTCGCGACTCGGTGTCTGCTGTGAGTAATACATACACGCTAATCCTATTCCTAACAACTTTTATATGTTTATTTGTAACAGTATTGACTAATGCCCACAAAAGTTAAAAATTACTCCATGTTTTACATTATTCAATATCAAAGAGGTAGACTCCTGCTTCTTGCATGCAACCAAGGTCAAATGGCATCACCTTTGACAATTCATATGCTAACCATATATTAAGCACACGTCTAATCTTCCCTTAATATAAAAAAAAATTGTGTACTAAATTATTATTTTTTTACATCAATAACTTATTGGGGTTAAATTATATGTAATTTTCCATTACCTTATTTTGAAATGTAAGGAAATCTTTATCATTATTCATGACAATTGGCGGTGATATGGTTTCTCGACTTTCACAGCTAGGGGGACCAACATGGAAGGTACGACTGGGGAGAAGGGACTCAACGACGGCCAGCAGGACTACAGCTAACAATGACATCCCCTCGCCATTCATGGACCTTCCTGCACTCATCAACGCCTTCAACAAGCAAGGACTCGACGTCGAGGACCTAGTTTCCCTATCCGGTGGCCACGCCATCGGGTTTGCCCAGTGTCGTCTCTTCAAAAACCGGATCTACAATGAAACCAACATCGACCCTTCGTTCGCACGCCAGCGCCGATCCACCTGCCCGCCCAACGGCGGCGACTCGAGGATCGCCCCTCTGGACCAAACAGCCGCCGTTTTTGACACCAAATACTTCTCCAACTTGGTGAAGAGGACGGGCCTTCTGCATAGTGACCAAGCACTATATAATAACGGTGGTGGTCAGACAGATTCGCTGGTAAAGAAATACAGCACAAATTCCGGGGCATTCTATCATGATTTTGCTAGCTCCATGATCAAGATGGGTAACATAAAGCCATTAACTGGGAAGAAGGGCCAAGTTAGGCTAAATTGCAGGAGGGTTAACTAAGGTGTTCGAAGTGAATACGAAGGGCGTTTCTTGCATTTGATAGGATTTTTTTTTTTTAACAAGAGAATATTAAGAATTGGGAAACAGTTTGTTGGTAATTAATTAATTAATAAGAGTTTCTTCTTATTTCTTCCATGAAGAAGGAAGAGATGGTGAATGTATTTAAGATTTTGTTGTGACCCTGTGAGGATTTGTTCAAGTGAATTCATGTAATAAGTGTAATTAATTGTATCAAATTATCACATTGTTTTTTACTTCTTATTGTGCTGGCTCCCAATTTCTTTTGAATAGCAACCATTAATTTAATTTTCTTTTTTAAAGGGTGATAAGGTATCCTAGAATGAGTAAGCCTATTATTTCAAATAAAAATTTTATTAATAACAATGCAATTTGTTTATAAAATTATTTTGATCAGATCATTATTGTTGCAAATTTTCAATAAATCCTTACCACAGGATAATATTTTCCAACCTTTTTTTTTTTTTTTATGGGTTGAGGTCGGCTTGGCTGTGAATTTTTTGGCCCAACTCAAGTTTAATAGTGGTGTTCCTCCCTTAGGCCAGAAGAGTTTGATAATCTCTCTGGTCCACAAAAGTGTGGCCTCAACTCTTCTAGTCCACAAAAGTTTGCCCACGCTAACATGGTTGGACTTTCCACGAGCAAGACGTAATTGGTAGGAAACTTTCGGTATGAAAAAGGCATAAAGCAAGTACAAATTTTTGCCAGGAAAGGGTTCTCTGGATATATCTGCTAGGATATAAATGTATTAATTTATACAAAATTTAAATTCATACTTTATATTATTCAAAGGTATGATTTCCGTAACTACCACCAACCTAGATGTCTTCGTATTATATTCATAATCTAATAACATTTTAATTAAAATTAGTATATACAGTGTATAAATCTCACTCATAAACCAAGTTTTAACTTGATTTATTGGATTGTGTTAGTTAAAAAAAAAAATTAACATTAGTGTGAATACATACATGTGTGTATGACTTATTCTTAAATTTTTTCTAATATTTCAATTTTTCATTTTACCTTTAAAAATTTTCTTTAAAGTCAAATTAAAGAATTTTTTTTTTATTCTAGAGAAACTGAAAAAGAAAATTACTTGTAGTTAAAAAATTAAGAAAAAAAGTAAATTAAAAAGTATTTATAAAATTTGATTTATTAAAGTGACTTTACAAAATGAAAGGAGGGAGTATAGATTTTCACAAATTCGACTTGTCGGGTCAATCCGATTGTTTTTCTTGGACTTTTATTTGAAACGCACCCACAGGAAACGAGCCCAAAGTATCTGTTTGCTTCTATATTTGAAGAAAGCAAGTGCCCACTGGAATTGGAAGACAAACGGCGACAGAAAAATAAAAATAGAAAAAAGCATGGAAGAAGAAAAAGATAGAGCACAGCTTTCAAAGTTACTTTCCTTTCTCCCTCCTCCAGTCCTCCTCCTCCTCCTCTTCCTTCATAAATCCATGCTAAACCACCAGGGAGCTCTCATGAACTTTTCACAATTTACCCACAAAATCGCAGTATCAAAATCCCACGGAAAACCAACGGCATCATCATGTGGATGATTTTTCTGACAAGGAGAAGATGGATGTCAACTGCAACCTCAAGGACAGCAGCTAAAGCCTCTGGTTGGTGGGACCATGTGGGGCCAGCCCCTAAGGACCCCATGCTGAGTGTTACCGAGGCTTTCCTTGCTGACACTAGCCCCCACAAGATCAATCTTGGTGTGGTATGTACAGAAAAGCTCTCTCTCTCTCTCTCTCTCTCTCTCTCTCTGTTTTTTTAGTTAATTTGTTGTTGTAGGTTTTAAAAAAAAATTGTTGTTGTAGTTATTATTATTACTATTATTTTCTTTTGGGTTAATGGTATTTCGTTAATTTTATTTACAAGTTGTACGCATGGGCATTTGTTTGCTTAAGGGTGTGTGGTGTGTGATTGTGGGTTTTAGGGAGCTTACAGGGATAATGAAGGCAGACCTGTTCTTCTTCAATGTGTTCGAGATGCTCAGACCAAGATTGCGGGCAGCCGGTTTTTGTGAGTCCTTCCTCGTTTTATTTTGGATTTGTTTCCAAAAAAAAAAAAAAAAACCTCAAAAAAGTTTAAAACATTTGAAAAGTTTTATTTTTTTAAAATTCTAAAAAAATTTCTAAAAAAATTCTAACTTTTTTAAAAAAAATTTTAAAATCCGTTGAAACGGATCAAAATAATGCATTCTAACAGTTTTGCCAGACTTTTTTAAACATTATATTGGTATTTATACCTATTTCATAAAACGCCAAATATTTCTAAAATTTTTCACTAAAATTTTATAATTTGTAACTTTATATAATTTTTAATAACTTCATATCAAATCAATCACAAATATCCATCATTTCAAAATAATTTTTTACATTCTAAACTCCAAAAAAATTTACTTTTAGTTTTTTTTTTTTGGTTTTTTTCGGTGACTCCAAACGGGTCGTATGAATGCGCCGTTTGTTAATATTTTTTTTACTTATCTGGACACATGATTTAACAAAATAGGTTAAAAAAAACAAGACTCGTTCATTCTAAATCTGTTGTCTCATATGATTTTCCAATATTAATACTTAATGGAGTTTCAGATAATTCTCTTTACTGATCTGTTTTGTTATAACATATCCCAAATTTATGTAAGATCTCCCTGCCTATTATCAATTAATTTTGAGTTGAATGTTTTAATTAGAGATAAGAGTTGGGTTTGAGAGAACGTCTCACGATTGATCGGTTGTGCACATACGACTTGGGGTCTCTCACAAGTCACGTGTGAGAGGCGTGTTGCAATATATCCTATATCAATAAAATCAAATCTCCCAAGCTTATATATATAAGGTCCTAAAAGTCTCTTTACTAGTTGCCAATCTGTTTTTGAGTTGGATGTTTTAATGTGTTTTATAAAAATATCTTTTAATTTGATTCAAAATGCAATGATTAGCTAGAATCTGTGTATTTGATATCTTTGTACAACTTGCAGAAGGTAAACCTGCAAGATTATATACTTCATATATTGATTATTTGATTAGCAAATGGAAGCATGATAAGAGGAGCTTCATGTATACATTTGAGTTAATACATCTCCGGCCTCCATTTTTTTCTTACGATTCCCATTTTCCATTACTATTTATGGGAGTGATGCCACTTGTTGATTATTTGTTAATGGCATTTTCGATGCTCATAGCCATCTGTATTAGCCTGAATCACAGTGTAAGGTCTTACCTGCAATCTTTGAAGTCGAATTAATGTGGTATTCATATCTAAATTCATGAAATCTTCAGATGTAAACTTTTTTCTATTGTGGTATCCTTTCCATCCCTCTCCAATAGTCTCAACTTTGGCAATTCTCTAATAGGGAGTCAATTTCAAGTGCTACGAGTACAAAACTAGTTGAGGAGAGTGTGAAATTGGTTTATGGAAAGGACACAGATATTGTCCGGGAAAGGACATTTGCTGGGGTCCCAGCTCTTTCTGGCACTGGTGCATGCCGTTTGTTTGCTGAGTTCCAGAGGCGTTTTTATCCTGAATCACATATCTATTTACCTGTTCCAACTTGGTCCAAGTAAAGTCCACTCTGCATCCTTACAATTCTTTCTTGTTCTCTAGGAGGCAATTGTTTATGTAAATGCAGTTATGCAGTTGGGATTTTACATATTGATCTTTCCTGTTTTACTGAAAATTTTCAACCCTGTTGATTGCTTAGTCACCACAACATTTGGAGAGATGCCCAAGTTCCAGTAAGAACCTTCCGCTACTACCATCCTGATTCCAAGGGCTTACATTTTGCAGCACTCATGGATGATATAAGGGTGAGTCTAATAGATCATAGATACGCATTTGTTCAAGGAAGTAATTATTTTATTTGGCAAGGGGCATTCATGCTTGTGCACTCCATACCCTTTGGTTCATTAAGGTGAAAACTACGATCGTCTCTATTGATTTTCTTTATTGTCTGCTCTTTTGTTAAATCATGAAGTGATTTAGTAGTGTGCATTTTGAATACAAGTATTTATCTGTCCCAAGGTTTAGCACAAGTGTGTGCATGCTTTGCTTCATTCTTATTTGTATTTGGAACTGGTTAATCAACTCCAAGGATCAAGTTTTTTGCATTTTTCTAGAATGCCCCAGATCGTTCATTCTTCTTACTCCATCCTTGTGCTCACAACCCAACTGGGGTTGACCCTACTGAGGAACAATGGAGAGAAATCTCACAGCAATTCAAGGTCAGCTATGGCAAAGTTTGGCAATCTATGATATCTTTTGAATCTCCGTAACTCTGATTCCTACTTTTGATTGTATCAGGTGAAGAACCATTTCCCCTTCTTTGACACTGCTTATCAAGGTCTTGCTAGCGGGGAACTTGAGAGGGATGCCAAGGCTATCAGTATATTTCATGAAGATGAACATTTAATAGGGTGTGCTCAGTCATTCACCAAAATCATGGGAATCTATGGACATGGAGTGGGTTGCCTTAGGTAAGACGATATTCTGCTTCTTATGTTACATGGAACTAGAATTAGACCAGTAGAGTTTTAGAGTTCCAAAAGAAACTGTGATCACCAGTATTGTTGTAGTGAGTGGTATAGCTAACATATTGGATCCTAATTATACCAGGAAAAAAAAATAAGGCAAGTTAACTGTGCCCTAAGAAGCTCTGCCTAGCATAATTGACTCTATTTCTTGCTAATGGTCGGAGAGTATGATTAGAAAGTTTACCTGTCTTCCTCTTCCTGCACATCCAAGGTTTGATTTTTATCCATGGATTTGAAGTAAACAGATGTGGATTTCATAATGACAGAAATATCTTCAGTTCATATCAGATAACTGCAATTTGGATGATAATAACTAGAAGTAAGGTTTTGGGTGCCTTGTTATTTTTGGATTTCAAATAAGAAGGCTAAAATAGTATTTGAATACATTACTAATATTCTAGTTTTACGATATTAAAGTTTAGTATTCTTTCCGTATATGGCAACTCTCTGTATTTAGTATTCATCTGAATCTTACCTCTGAATAAATATTTTAGTATACTTTCTGGGGACAAGAAGCAAGCAATTGCAATCAAAAGCCAGCTTCAGCGGATTGCTGGGGCAATGTACAGTAGCCCTCCTGTTCATGGCATCTTGCTAGTCTCCACAATCCTAGGGGATCCAGAGTTGAAGGCACTTTGGGAACAAGAGGTGAAGGTAAGATGTCATTTCTTTTTCTCACATTTAGCCTGCCTTTCCTATTTATTAACTTAATAAACACGAAGAAACTTGCTTCTGGCATGCTTTCATGTTTTATCCAGATGATGTCTGATCGTATTATCAGAATGCGAGCTACTTTGCGGCAGTGTCTCGAGAAATTGAATTCTCCTTTCAACTGGGAACACATAACTAACCAGGTTGGAATGTTTTGCTTCTCCGGGCTATCTCCTAAACAGGTCGATCAGATAGCGAGGGAATCCCATATATACATGACTCGAGATGGCCGGATAAGGTTATTTGCATTTCAAAGAAACCTCTGCAGTTGTTTGAAATTAGCTTTTTGTTTTAAATTTGTCTCCGTCCATATTCTCCCTTCTTTTTATGTCTGACACTGACAATTGTGGGCAGCATGGCAGGTGTAACCACAAGCAATGTGGTTTATTTGGCGAATGCAATACATGAAATCACCAGATTTGACGATGAACGTTCTTGGCAACAACATTCTTAAGTTAACTCGTTTGCACCTTATATTTAAGGTGATAAATTGAGATAATAAATAATAATTTAAACATATAGAATCCATACCCATATGAGGCGCTGCCGACTTGAATGACTGGAAAGGACATGTCTTAAATAGTATGTTTTATATTCGATGGCTTGTAGAAACTGAACCTTGCTTCATTGAAAGCATATACAAAAATTGCTATGTGGATTGCTGACCCATAACAACGTTGTTCCTTTGAACGTCTGATGTTTATTTTCCTCCTTATTAGCACTATTTTTGGCGAAGCCATATCATATTTGCGCCAGCATATATTGTGGATCAGTTTGGGAACTCTTAATTTATGGCACATTGATTATTTGTAGGTCGTTTGGTGATCCTATTGTTTTTTTGTATTTGGAAATATAATTTTGTTTATAATTAGTAATTTTTTTTATTTTCATACAATATCCAAGTTTATTAGTTTTTAAAAACTTGATTTAATTTAATAAAATATATCTGATATTAATTTAATTTAATAAATATAAAATATATTAATTATAATTTAATTATATTATTTACTAAAAACAATTAAATAAATATATTTCATAATAATTTAAATAATTTAATTATGATATTTATTAAAAATAATTTGATAAAATATATTTCATATTAAATTAAATTAATTAAATTATGATATTGATTAAAAATAATTTAATAAAATATATTAAATATTAATTAAATTAATTAATAAATTTAAGTTAAATTATTTAATTTGATTTTATTATTTATAAAATAATTTAATAAAATATATTTCATATTAATTAAGTTAAATTAAATTAATTATTAATTAATTAATTTTATTATTTATTCAAAATAATTTAATAATATATATTTCACATCAATTAAATTAAATTATATTATTTATTAAAAATAATTTTAGTTCTATAAAATATTTAAATAAAATAATTTATTTTAATATGATGCAACAAAAATTGGTAAAGTGTTATGTTTGTAACAGAAAAAAAAAAAAAGAGTAAAAACACTTTCTTTGTTTAAATTTTTCATTTTCTTAGAAACAAAAAATCATAAACAAATTTAACAAACACTTTTTTGTTACTAATTTATAAAATTTTGAAAATATATACAAAAAGAATAGAAAATAAAAACGTTACCAAACAAGGCCTTAATGTCATATTCTAAAAATGAAATATTAGACGGATTTTCAATTTTAATCACCAAAAAAAAAACCAGCCAGTTATGTCTTAGCATTACCACAAAAAAAAATAAAAATAATAAATAAATAAATAAAAATAAATAAAATAAAAATAATAAAAAAATTGTAGGTTAAATTACATTGTGACTACATGTAAAGTATTTTATAATTTTAAAAATTACTTTCACTCGTCTATCAGACTTTGTCAATTAACAGAGATAACTAAATAAAAGAACTAATTATCAAAAAAAAAAAGAACTCTCGTCTATAATAAAGGTAAATTACACTGATTATCATTGAAGTTTGATGAAAATACATAATATCTTACGATTTTTTAAATTACACCGGTTATCCCTACATAAAATTTAAACGTTGAATTTTAATTAGGTATATGAGTAAACAGCGATTGAGATGATTGAACCAAATTAATTTCTTTGTGGAGTTTTTCACTAAAATTTATGATTTTAATTTCAAGAAAAATGAAATTAGGGAGAAAGAAGAATGCGAGTTTCTCTCGTACGTCTATTTTGTGTCTATTCTAAAGATTGAGAATACTTTTATCTTTTTGTTTGAAATTATAAGAGTATTTTATTCTTTTTCATCTCCTTTTAAGAGATTAAAACATTTTAGCAAATTTGTTAGCGTTATACCAGTGGCGGGGTATCAGCCCTCCTAAAACCAAGGAGAACTTGTAACATAATTTAAAAATAAGGATAATCAGTGTAATTTCAAAAACTACGAAAGCACTTTGTAAATTTTCATTTACCTCAGGAGTAATTTATATAATTTATTATATCTAGTTATAATGTATTTATGGTAGTAACATTAAGTTTTTTTTGACATTCGTAATATGATGTCAATCCTCCCGAAGACACGCTAATACGGAAATAAATTATAATAATAAATGGGATAATACTAATTCAATCCCCCCCCCCCTCAAGAAAAAAAAATAGTATTTAAAAAATTCCATGCGTTCAACAATTTGTTGGCCCCAGGGATAGATTAAAGATTTGGGATTTGTTTGAACCGACTAAAGATTGAAAAATAAAATAAGTTTGAGTTATAAAAATTTAAATTAAACAAAAAATTTAAAAGTAAAATGCATTGAATTATAAAATTTAGGGTACGTTAAATTTGGAAAAAAAAAAAAAATTGAACCAGGCTATCCAAGGTACAACCTTGGATAAACAAGGATGGATCCGTCCCTGTTGGCCTCTATTTGTAACTTCACTTATTATAGTACTTTATTATTATTATGCATTTACTCAATAATATAATTTTAAATAATAAAAAAATAAAATAGCTTTTGGGGAAAGTATTATAAAAATAAAGGCTACCAAACACTTGAAAGTTAACCCTACGAGTAAGCATCCTAGTCCCTACCATCAAAACTGCCGACAAATTGGGGTATAAGGGTACAAGCTTAAATGTGTATATCAGTACAAGCATATGGTAGCTATGGATCCTTTTCAATATAACAATACTCCCTTCTCATTAATTGAAAAGAACAATGGAGAAAGCAGGGAAAATCTGCCTGCCCCCCCAAAATGACTTATACATCCTACTGTACTGGGTCCCATATGTTCTGCACCGTTGATTGCTTAATTCTTTCGATTGTCATGAGATCCCATGGATCCAAAATGGCATCACTAGTAATTTGGCTATCAAGATTTGATTTTGATCAGAACTTGTAACTTAACGTGTAGTCACAGAGACTACACGTGCATACAACAATTAAATATCAAAACAGTACAGGTATGTTAATTCGTACATCAGTGGTTCAGTGCTACTAATTAAATGCAAATAGAAGCTTCCCCCTGGTGCTCTTTCAATATGCATGTGAGGACCAGACAGTAGCATTCATATAAAATTAAATACTGAGAAGGAACCACAACCCACCATCTTTCCTCTTTGTCATTAAATATCACACAAAAGACGAGCAGCTTTTTGTCCAACGCTGCAGACTCTAGGAATGGACCACTAATATCAACCCCTGATTTATTTTCTTTCTCAAATATAGTAACTATGTATTGGCAGTAGTCCTAAGAAATTAATTAACTTGTTTCCTTGAGATCTATACATATATGTATATATATGTATGTAAGAGTAACGAAATTGCATTTTAATGTTGGTAATAAAAGTTTTACACAGTCCGTGCATTGACAGCAGTAGCACCATAAGGGCTTGCCCTGCCTCCTCAAGTAAATATAATATTCCATTTAAACCACTGAAAAGGGACCAGCTGAGTGTTCACTGGAACAAAACGGTTGCTGTAATTACCGTTAGAAAACTCTAAATTGGCCTAGCTATTGTGCTGCTTTGAGCATTTAGGATGTCTTTGAAGTGAGGATTTCAGGATGTCTTTGAAGTGTGGATTTGGTAAGGAAAAAGAAATGGGAAGGGAAAAGTAGAAGAAAAATTTATCGATAAAAGAAAGAAAACATAAAATTTTAATTATATGTTTTTCTTTGAATAGATGAAAAAAATATAATAAATTAAAATAAAGTTTTTTAATTTAATGATTTTTAGTTTCTAAATCTCATACATTACTAAATATGTAAAGTAATTTTTAAATCTCTATTCATTTCTTTTTCCTTTGATAAATCCTTAATCCAAGCGCAACTTACTAAATTGCCTTATAACTGAACTAGTTTGAAGAAGTGACTTGTATGCAAAATAAATATAGCAAAACTTCAGAAGAATAAGAAGAAGAATTGAGGAGGACAAATGGTGAAGTCTGAGAGAGATTTACAATTAATATTCATTTATTTGGATCATGAACAACAACTAACAGTACCATACAGTTCAATAGCTAGATTTTAGTAGTCGAGGTCACTACTTTCCATGAACTAGGGAAGCAAAAACCGCCCACCAAAATAGACGAAGAAAACATTAGCAGCAGACAAGAAATTAATGGATCTAGCTCTAAGTTTATAATACCTTAGCCAGATCCACAGCCAACCATTGCCAGCAAAGCTTTTTTCACGATCACAACTGAGTAGGCAGCTCGAAGCCCACCAGAGCTGTCTCTACCAATACCAGCACAGAGTGTAGAAGTAGGTGATCCAATGGACAATTCTTCGTCGAAGGACGATCTCTTGCGCGTTTGCCCACGGTTGTTGGACTTTGTCATTGGGATAGACATTGATGATGACGATGATAAAAAAGAGGGTGAATATGACACGGGGGGCTTCTTATGATCGTTGATCCTTGGGAATAAAGTGTGTAAAAGTTTGAATCTTGAGTGCTTCTTTTGGTGTTTCTTGGAGTTAATGTGGACAGAGTAGGAGGGAGGAGGGGTGAGAGGAGGGAGAGAGGCGTCTGAAAATGGATGCTTGGGAGTACCAGGTTGAGACTCCCACAAGAAGGGGACTGAACCAGAGACTCCACCATAGTAAACTCTAAAAGAAGGGCTAGCCATGGAGGTTTCCTTGGATAGAAGCCTGGAAAAGAACTTGTCCTCCGGCTTAATTTTTAGGGACTTCTGGTGGGAAAATTCAGGGCTTTCACTTTTCAACATTCTGACTTAATTTGGTGGAATTGGCAGTATGCAGACGGAGAAGATAGAGGAGAATTTGAGCTCCGTATATATGCTTCAAATTACATTCAACTCATATAATATATACATATATATGTAGGGACGTACAACTTGTGAATTGATTATTGACATTGAGATTTGTGTCAAGATGGTGTCCCGCACTAGGGACTTTAATGATAGTGACTTGCTAGATTAGTGACTAGCTAGATTAATATATAAGCCATTTATCATATGCTTATTAATGGGTTGGGCAAATCTAGAATCTGCAGATACTCCTACTGAATTTACCCTTTCTACAAATGTATGGCGTGCATGGAGCAAAAGCATAGTAAGACCAAATTTGTCGTCCCATCTAATCAAGTCACAAAAGAATGTCTTAAATCAATATTGTTTGGTTGATGTTATTATCGTTTCCTTTATATACGTTGCTGTCTCAAGCTAGACTCTCAACCACTCAAGTGATTTTTAGCTTAGAAGATATCCTATTGAGTAAGAACCTAGATTTTGGTCCAAGTATTCACACAGGAAGCACCTAGCTTCCATCTGTACCTCAACCCACAAAGGTGGGTGATGAAATATCCATTTTAAAAGATAATCTTGGTAGTCATCATATAATTTATAAATATATATGTGCATGTTTCCGGTGATGAGTGGGTACCTCACATGCATCTTCCAGGAATGTGAGTCGTCTCTCATTATACTAGCTTAATTGGGATCACTGTGATCGATGATGGTGATCTGATCAACAACCAGGACAGACACGTGTATGCATATATATATATATATAATTAATTAATACTGTGTATTATAAAAAAACATATCAACAAATATAGTTGCAGTCCATCAATTTAAAATAATAAAATAAAAATACGAGGAGTTCACTAGTAAAAATTGGTAACACCAAACAGCCCTTGTAACACTAACATGTTTATATAATTTTGATTTTATTTTTTCATAAAATTTTTTATTTAATAAAATTTTTTATATATATACATACACATTAAGGGAAAGAAAAATTATGAGTATGGTCCTAAATCTCATGCGTGGGGTCCAGATAAATAAATGAGGAAATTAAGATGACCTCGATGGTTGTGGTCCTTGACACCATGAAGACTGTACTCCCAGTGGGATATAGTTGGCTCATACTTAATAGAGAGAGAGAGGGAAAACAGTACTGAATCTGAAAAAAAAGAATTATTTCTCCCACCCCCTGTCACTCCGCACCCCCCGACATCCCATACTCGCTCAATCAAATTATCATTTTACCTCTCCTCTTCCAAAATTATATATATATATATAATTATTAATTAATCTATTTACTAATTATTTCTATCTTATTAATTAAATAATTCATTTATTTAATTATTTTTAATATCTATTTTTGAATTTATTTATTAAATATTCTTTATATCTTTTATTTATAATATTTATCTTTTTTTCTACTTTATTTAATATTTATCTTTATATTGAATGATGATTAGTTAATATGTCAAATTTACCTATTTATTATATTTATTTAATATTCTTTATATCTTTTATTTATTATGCTTATCTTTTTCCTATTTTATTTAATATTCTTTATATTTAACGATAATTGGTTTATGTTCCAAATACTTATTGGTTTTTTTGAGATATTGGATAATTTAGATTTTCTTTTTATTTTTAATTCTAATCACTCGTTCAGTTATTTATTTTTTATTTAATTAATTAATTTATTTTTTATTTTGTATAAGCATCGCATGTAATATTTTTTGTACTATTTTTATTTTAAGTAATATTAAATAAATAACAACAATATAAAAAGAAAATTATTTAATTATAGAAAAAGAAATAGATACAAAGAAATAAACACGAAAATAAATGAAAAAAATAAATTATATAAGGAATGTTAAATAAATAAGGAAAAAGAAAAAAACTTGAGTAAAAAACTTAATTATTCAAAAAAGTGTTTGTTCGTAAGTTATACATATAATCGTTTTAGTCACAAATAAAAAATTATTGCTAACATAAAAGAGAATATTTTCTATTATGCATACATAGTATCAAATAAATTAATAAAGAATCAAAAGAAAATTAAATAAATAAAAATATATAAAATAAATAACAACAAATAAAAGAGAATAAATATATAAAGACTATTAAATAAGTATATATAGAGAAAAAATATAAATACAAAGAAAAAATAATTGAGATAAGAAAATATAAGAATTAAATTAAAAAGTAAAATAAAAAATAAAATAATTAAATTAAAAAGTAAAATAAAATAATTAAATAAAAAATAATTTATTTGAAGTAGTAAGGGTGTTAAGATAATTAATGGTAATTTATTTTAATTAAATTAAAATAACCGGTCGGAGGGAGGGTGTCAGAGGGGGTGCAAAAAACAGCCCTCCCTGAAAAATCAGGTGGTTCATCATCTCAATGCCTTGAATCTTGGAGCAAAAGGTGTTTTCCCACACCCTGAGGGCCCCCCGACTGTCCCACGCCAAAGAGAAGAGGTAAATCAGGTATATCGTGGCCTCCTAAAGTGGGAGCTGTAGACCGGATTCCACAACGAGCCCATTTCCAATGCATTGAATCTTGATTGTAAACAGGATGGGTTGAAACTTGGAAGTAGGAAATGAAGGTTGAAGCGTCGTTTAATTTATTATTATTTTCTATTCGATGTTAGGATTTTGAATGATTTGAATCTTCATTAGCTTGAAATATCGTTAAAATGAATTGCTGTTTCATCATTATCACATTTTTTCATTCGATAAGTCACCGTTATCACATTTGGTTCAGCTAAAATCAAGGCGGTGTTTGGTTAAAAAAATTGATAAGAAAATACAATAAAAATATAAAAATTTGATATAAATATAATAAATGATAAAATTTAATTAAAAGAAAATATGAATTTTTTATAATTTTTAATAATTTTTGATATTTTGTTGTTGATCAAACAAGAGTAATATCTTGGGACAGAAATGCATTGCCAGAGCTTTTTTTCTTCACAATTTTTTGTAACAGCGACCCATTCTCCGATGGATGAAACAGCACTTACTGTGGTGGACAGAAAAAAGGTTTTACACAGCACCCTTTCTAGTCTTCCGTACCAGTTGTGTGGGTTTGTATTAATATAAAATTATATAAATTTATAAAAATTAATATCTTATGTTATGTTTTGTACGATAAATAAAAAATTTAAAATTTTTAATTTCATAATTTGTATTTTTAGAAATTTATTAATTTTTGTTTTGCTCCAAATTCACCCTCTATGTACCATTGCTAGGATATGAATTTAAATAACCTTAATTTAGTGAAGTTACTTAAATGTTGAGGGTAATAAGGGAGTGTTTGACGTTTTGAAAAAAAAAATAAAAATAAAAAATAAAGTTAGCGTTGAATTGGTGTAAAAATTATGCGTCGTTAAATTTGATTTAAAAAAAAGTTAAAACTTTTTAAAGTTTTTTAAATTTGTTTTGAAAGAAATTGAAACTTCTCCCAAAATTAAGAAAGAGCACTGAGCATAGGCTTGACACAAATTAATGACTTCTTTTGGAGTGGAAGGCGGAGATTGGTGCATGCTTTCCGTCAGCCACTTCACCTACATTTTGGTGTGTAGATATATAATATGCTATCCTCCGACATCTAACATGCCTTATTTATGTGTGTGTGTGTATATATATATATATATGTAATTATTCGCTTTCAAACTTATAATTATTAGCTTTTATTTGGTATTTTATACTTGGTAGCTTATTATTTTAATATTTTTTTTAAAAAATATTAAATTTATCCTCTTATATTTTAATTTTCTTTTAAACATTTAAAGATAAAAATATCAAATTAATAAAAAATTAAAAAGTTAAAAAACTAATTACTAAAAAGTTAATTTTTTTTTCTTTTCAAATATATAAAAAAAAAAAAACTAACTTTTTAGTAGTCAATTAGTAGTTAACTACAAAAATGTTAGTTTTTTTTACCTCCCAAACCAAGTTTTAGATGTCACCTCATCTAGCTAATAGTACCACTATCTGGCTAAAAAATTTAATCCAAGATTTTAATCAGAACATTTTGCTCAAGAGTGTTTGCCC
Organism: Sideroxylon spinosum; assembly: GCA_003260245.2. Classification (NCBI taxonomy): domain Eukaryota; kingdom Viridiplantae; phylum Streptophyta; class Magnoliopsida; order Ericales; family Sapotaceae; genus Sideroxylon; species Sideroxylon spinosum. Next base: position 577,999 of record QLOD02000013.1, on the reverse strand, counting down.
TGCATCTCATGAATATCAACCTCACGTAGATTGGATTAACATATATATATCTTCATAATAGAAAAACCCATTTGCTGTAATCTCATTTAATTTTCTGGAGTTTATGGATGGACCGTGGACATAATCAGTTTTAAGGCGAGAACTATAGTGCCATTTGGAAGGGCATGCATGGGTTGGGTGTCTGCAGTGGAAACACAAAACAGCCCTGCCTGTGTGCCTCCCCACCCTTGAAAGTGCCGAGAGACTTCCAACGAGAAGAAAACAAAACAATTAATATGGATATTATTATTGTAAACTATGGGGAGCTTCGGATCGAGTCATGGATTCAAGGTGGACGACAGTATCATGTTGTTCATCACTAAATGCGTGGCATGGGGCCTTCTGTGTCCAACTTAGTGCAGTATGCTCTTTGGGCTCCCTAATTTTTTTCTTTGTTTTTCTAGGTCTCTGCATACAAACGTATATATATATATACACCTGTAATCTGTATATGTTTAACATCAAATTTTTACAAACTTCCAAACTATTAAATTAAAATTTTAATAATAGTTGATATTACTAAAAAGTGTACAAGAAAAATGAAGGAAAGTGGAAGAAAAATGAATGAAAAGTGAACAAGTTTCATGAGTAATCCAACCAAGAACAGAGTAAGGATTTTTTTTATCCCAAACTATGTATAATTTTTTTTAATCATAAATAATTATCAATGTAAATTTGTTATTTTATCCAACTATATTTGCTGTTGATGTCCTTCAAAAAAATCCAGTATTGGAAGAAAAAAGTTTAGTTTACCAAGAATTGAGAGAGTTGAAAAGATGAAAAAAGTTAAAAAGTTATTACAGGTTGTTCAGAGTGTCGAAAAAAATAAAAGTAAAATTTTTTAAAATTTAAAATGTAAAAAGTTATTTTGAAATGAGGGTTGCTGTATGTATTTGATTTAATACGAAATTATTAAAAATTATATGAAGTGATAGGTGACAAAAATTAAGCGGAGAATCTTGAAAATTTTTTGAGTTTTATAAAATTTTTGATACAAATGTCAGTCCAATTTATTCAAAATCTGACAAAATCTATTGAAATGCACTATAATAGTTTGTTCCAACGAATTTTGATAATTTTTTTGAAAGCTTTGGAATTTTTTGGAATTTGAAAAAGTTGAAACTTTTGAAATTTTTTGGAATTTTTTGAATTTGGTTAGAATTCTGAACGGTCACTACGAGTTATAAGTTTTACCAAAATATAAGTAGTCACTCTTAGTTTTTGTCTAGATTTTTATTTTTTGAACTTTTAAGACTATTAATTTATTTTTTACTTATAAAATATATTTAGATTAGGAGTTGAGTATTAATTGAACTATAAATAATTATAGCAAAATTCAAAATATATTTAAATTGTAAATTGAATATTATTTGGACTATAAATAATTAAATTAAAATATCACTATTAAAAAAATTTTACCAAAATTTTATCCGAATTAAAACCCACCACAAACCCCCCATCTGCCTCCGCCCCTAATTCCAACCTCCAAGGGGAGAAAGCTCTCAACAACTTTTTCATTGAATGATCATCTCTATTAATTATATTTTCATTATACGATCCAATATTTATTCTTATAATGACAGTTGGGTATAAAACAACTTTTATTATTTATGTCTGCACTTCAATTCCCTTGCATCTTTTGTTTTACTTTATTTTATTTTATTTGTGATCGATGCTTTTAACTTTATCCTCTTCTTTATTTCCCTTTTTTGTTTTTAAATTTTTATTTCACTTCTTAACTTTTTTTTTTTTTTCCTCCACCATAATAGTTCTTCCCTCACAACTCTAAGAAAAGAAAAATCTATTTAACATAATTTTTTATAAATTTTTTAGCAATAGTAAATTTAAATAAAAAAATATTATTCATATATTTAGCAAATGATATTATTAGGTCGAATCATATAAATCGTGATTCTAAAGAAATTAATTAATTAGACCCTTCCCATGATAAATGAATTAAATTTGAACATATTTAATTAGACACGGATTTAAATTATTGATTTAAAATCTTAATCTAATTTATTTATATATTTAATCAAATCATTTTATTTACACTTTTGTTTTCAAAAAAAATTGTATAAAACAAAATCGTTGCACTAAAAATTTTATTTTATAATTTTAAATATGCAAACTCTTATTGCACCAGGTGCATTTGGTGTAACAAAATTTTAATTATTATTATTATTTTTTTTTAATTTGCTGCTTTTCTTCTCTTTTATTTTATTTTCTTTTCTGTTTTTCTTTTTACTCTATTTTCTACGTTTTCCTAATTTTCCGTTACCAATATTTCTGCGACGGAAAACAAACAGAGGATAGGACAGACCATAGCTGGCCAAACCCCTATTCATCCCTCGAATGGAATCATAGAAAACCAGAATAAAATTGAACCGGAATGTCTTAACCCCATCTAAACCCTAACCAAAAGACTAAAGTTGCAAGAGCGGTTCACAATTGATCCTCCAAAGATTCGGATTTTACTGAAGAAGCTTCTCAACAACAAGGGAGCCATGATCAGATCATATAAAGAAACCAGACCCAGTGAATTTTATTTTCGCTCAACAGATTTAGCATTCAATGCGGGGATTCTATTAGATCGAGCTCTTTGATTCTCTGGCGGCCCTTCTATTGCAGGTTCTCTCTTACTTTCGTTGTCTCGGTGCTTTGATTGCTTCTAATTTCTTGGAGCTTCTCAAACATTTTAATGTTTAGTGTATGCTAGTAAAGGGCAATTGATGGAATAAGTTTTCTGGGTTTTTCATTGTTTCGAAAATTTCGTTAAATTTTTCCTCATTTTTTCTCGGCATCCAAACAGAGCGCAACGGAAATTGCCAATGGATTTTCCTTTCATTATTATTTTTTTATTCGCCAGCTAACTGTCAGCCGCAAATGCAGTGAAACGCTCGTTTTTTTACCTCCGATAATCATGAGCTATTATGAGAGAAGGCTTTGCTTGCTGAGATCATGAGATGAAAATGAAAAGAAATTGTAGGCTTTGGTGGCCGAATCACCTCACTCTGACTGAACCATCTTCCTTAATTTTCCTTTTTGGGTGGTTTGTCTCCTCCTCCTCGGCTTCTCTGGACATTGTGGTGGCTTTTGCGTGCGATGAAGGTTTACTTTCATCTGTCCAGTCTGCTCTTCAGGTATAAACTGTAATAACCTAAGTTAAATCTTAACTTTGGCTCAGTTTTGCTATAGCAGTATGTTATTAAACATTCCATACTAGTACAACTTTGTTGCAAAAAAAATGATTATTAAATTCGCAATAGTTGTGAAGAAGTTTTGATTATTGTAGCATTAAATATCATGAATGAAAATGGTAAACATTATAGAAATGGGTGATATCCTCGTTTGGTGTGGGGTAGACTTTTAGTAGATTAGTATTAGATGTTATATGCCTCGGAAGAACTCATACCTAAAAGTTAGCTGTTTAGGGAGGGGGGCCTAAATATATAAATAACACACTAGTATCTCACATTCTATTGATGTGGGATACATGCAAGCCCATGTTGGGAATCAACCCGAAATTCTCTAACCTGTGAGAAACAAAATAGAGAGAGAAAAAACACATGCCACAAAAATTTAATCACATGCACAAGACGGTGTTTACATGGTTCAACAATATGTCTACGTTCACGGAGTTGCAGAGATTTTACTATAATCAGGGAAGAGTACAATAGGCGGCCGTACAACCGCTTTTTCTTTGTTGTTTGTTACCCCCAACCCTAATCACTTAAAAGTGCAGCTCTGTGGGGTCCGGGGAAGGGTCGGGCCATATTGGGATAAAACAATGAATTGATGTCCTGTGCACAAGATCCACAATGGGCTACAAACGGGCCAAAAGGCCCAAGCCTCCACTCCATGGACTAAGCCTCAGAAAAAATCCCATTAACAAACCACGTAACATTATTTCAGATCGGGGTCGCAATTTGAATCAAAACACAAAACTAGGCTCCACAAAGCCTAATAAATCTCCCACTTGGAGACTAGTTCAATCACTAACATCAACAAATGGTATAAGAGCCGATGGCTGATGATCTTTGGGTAGACTCAAAATCGATTTAGTGGGTTTGCACGGAGACTCTCGATGGAGCAAGAAAAATCCAAGGAGGCTCGATGATGGATCGATGGAGCAAGGATGTAGGTGGGCTCGCTGCATGGGCTTTCGATAGAGCAAAAGCGGATAGTTCTCGAGGTGGGAAAAAAAAAAGTCCAGGTTTGATTAAATCGGTGTTAGAGAATAAAAAGATCATGGATTAAGGGGGAGTCAAATGGATCAAAATCGAGGAGTGAGGCCCAATGCATGGTTCACACATGAGTGGGAGATTGTTGAAAATATGTGTGAAAGTTGAGTCCCACATCGGATAAATAGAAAAAAGGTTGGACCTTGATATACATTAGATGGCTCACCACTTACAAGGGTTTAGCCTTTTAAGTGAATATGGGTCAGTTAATGTATATTGGGTTCATGTGATGTGCTATGATATGAATTTTGTGGATACTCCTGAACGGGTTGGGCCTGTGAGTATGTTGGAAGATCTCAAGTAGATCAAAGTCCCAACAGCCCATACTACGCATATTTGTTTAGTAATTTAGGTATTGTGATTGTTGAGCCTAGTGCTCATGGTTGGTTTTTAACCCTATTTTTTTTTTTTTTTTTAATATAGTATACATGTTGGTCTTTTTCATAAAAAAAAAGGCAGAGAGAAAAAATTATGTTGGTCCTTTGGGAAGGTTGTGCTTGGGCCTCTTTAGGGGTCGGTGGGTCACAATAATTACTCAAAACTCACAAACAATTATTGATCATTGTTAGAAATATGATAATATCTTCCATTTAGTGATACTATTTTTTCCTAGTTTGGATAGCATATATGATTTTTCTTCCATTCTGTACAAATATCATAGTATTATAAATACAAAACAATGCAACCCTAATGGGTGTGTCAAACCATTGAATACTTGTTTCTTGACAATAATAAAATTCAATCTGCAAAGAAGTTTGGGAAGTAATTGTTATTTGTAGGGACATTGAACCTTGAAATTGGCCCTATATGCGAGGAACTCAATATTCTCTTCTTTCCATAAAACAGTTAAAAATCTTCCGCTCCTAAGAGATCCAACTGTGACACATTTCCGTTAAAATACTATAAAATACACCAAAATGCTATATAATGCAATAAAATTATAAGTTTTCATGCATTTAAATAGATTTCAATTTATACTTTGAGACATTTTTTCCTCATAATTTTGTGCCACTTTGGAACCTCCAAAATATTTGGGAAACATTTATTTACTAACCAAAACAAGCTACTGAAATGAAAATTTGATCCTGGCGTGTATGGGAGAATACGGAAATCCTGGTCTGGTAGGGGCCAGTAAGCAACATATGTTTCGTGAACGCTTTCCTGTTCTCATCAGCCATCACTAATTTTGCTACTTATTTCAGGGATTTACATTTATTTCGAATTTCTGACATTGAGTACTTCTTTTGTTAGGGGATCCTCCATGAGACTAGTGAAACCATGCCTGTATCTCTGCAAGACAAATGCAAGCTGTCTTTGCTTGGTCACTGTGCAGTGAATTTGAGCAGCAATAGTCAATTGCCTACCGTTGGAGGGGAAGAAGATAACCAAATTAACTCAACCAATGTTAACATATGTACTCAATGCAGTCAATATATGTTAGGTGGACAATGGAGCTGTGGATGCCACAAGCTGGATGGATTATTGGACCATTGTAGGATGGTTTCTGCAGGAAAATATAACTGGATCCAGCTAGTAGATGGTTCTCATGGATGTATTGGCAGAAAAATCAAGTGGATCCCTAAATTTCATCATATGCATTGGAATGGAGTAGTGGTATCCCTTTCTGATCTCCACGTATGTAAGTCATGATTACTGTCATTTACTTGAGTTTTCTCACATTATTCTTGTTGTGTTTTAACTCTCTCTCTTGCCTAAACATATTCAGGTAATACTCTATGAAAGTCCCATGTTTAGCAGTCACCATTTTTCATTGGGGGTTTCGAGTTCTGAGCAAGTGAAAACTCCTTTGAAGAAACCTAAGTGGGTTGAAGAACTTCGTCAAAAGCAGTTGCTCCTTGACTTGGTATATTGGTTTTTGAGATTTTCCATATTAGGAATTTTAAACAAAATTTTATTTGTTTCTTATTTATTTATTTTTTGTCAGGACACAGTGGTTATGGCAATCAACAGTGCTACTGCTGCCAGCTTATTTTTTGAAAGACGTGTGGGTCCTGAAAGATCTACTATTCGGTTCCCTTTTGTTTGCATGTAACATCGCCTCTTGACTTTGGTTTCGTTCCTTGTGGCCGCTTTTGATTTACAAGTTTAATGGCATATATTCTGGCTTTTCAGGTTTGCTACCTTGACATGGCAACTGTTGGCCATGTCTATTGCGTCATTGTCCACTTTATTTTATATCATTTTTCAGTTTCTCCATGTCATATTGAGCTCTAGATCACAATCATGGATGTATCTCACATTGGAGAAGGTGTTCAGCAATACATGGAAAAATATTCAAATCCGCTGTTGTCAAATATTGTATTGGCCAATCTTCCTTAAAGATAATGATCTCAGGTAATATGTCTACCTGTAATTTATTTGACCGACATGTAACTCTTCAATTAGTTAATTGATATACTAGTATTCAGTTTGATGTTGATTATGATTAGATGTGATTTTGGTATCAGAGGGAAATGAGGGAGATTTAGACAGATGGTAGATGCTGACATTTTTAAGCCATTTCTTAGCATCAATTTAACTTGATAAATTTGGATTTAATGTCCTTTTATTGGCCATGATTATCGAACTGATTGCAATCCTTTTCTGACCATGAGAATCCCACCAAAGTGCTTTCTACTTATATTAGGCTATGAATTGGATCAGAATCATTCTCAACGAGTCCATGACGGGATTGCTTTCTATTAATGGTAGGCCATGAACCGGATCAAAGTCATTCTCAATGAGTCCGTGAGAGTTGTTGAAATTTATATTGATGTCAAAATAAGTGCGGGCACACACACAAATACAAAATTATATGTATAAAATTGATGTGCAGGCTCACGTTTCATCAGCTTCGTAGTTACTTAGATTAAGAGAATAATAGCACGAAACTGGTCAGTCCAGCCTCCTTGTTGGATATCAGTTCCATCTTAACTGCTTGTGTATGATATTTAGGATCCAGCCATGGTTTTCCAACTTTTCTACTGTATTAAGAGATTATAGCTTAAAGGGCCAACAATCAGATTGAGTATGCTTTTAGTAAGAGAGACCATGTTATCATGGATATGTTATCAAAAGTAATACGTAAGCCAAGCCTTGACCGCAAAACCTTGTTCCCATATTCGCTGGATCTTTAGGTACCATCGCCACTCATGTAAACAGTTCGTGCTTTCTTTATCCACATAAAAGAGAAGCAAAGTTGATGATTCTTAATTCCAAAGATGTTCCACATATATGTTTAGTAACTTTAGTTATTATTTTCCCCGTGTGTGCACTGTTTTGTGATCTGCCTAATTTTGGAATTGGTTCCTTGAATTACGTCACTTATTATTTTGAATTTCATGATTTTTAAGGTCTCAATCATGCGTGGAATATGCGGAGAAAGCTGGATTACATAGACATTCTATGTGGTCAAGTGTAGTTATTGATGTTCTTTTGGGCAACATTCTTGGTATGGCATTATTTCTTCACGCAGAATCTGCTTGCCTGTCGGTTTTGAACTTTGCTGATGATGTTACAAACCATTTGTTGCGTATGGGTTGTGTTTGGTTGATGGGAGTTCCCGCCGGTTTCAAGTTGAACACTGAGCTTGCAGGAGTTTTTGGCATGATTTCTCTTAACGCAATCCAAATTTGGTCTACTCTCTGGTTCTTTGTGGGTTCCTCCTTCATTTATTTTGTTAAGGGACTTGCTATATCAGCAGTTCTTTTTGGCCTGACTACACCTGCTTCTCTGATCGTAGATATGATTTCGCTTGCAACATTACATGTATCAGTTCTTCATTGGTTAATATCACACTTCTATTCTCTACAGATAATGGCAATAGCAGCTTTATGGCGCCTTTTCAGGTATCACCTTGCTAGACTTGTCGATGAATGAAAAATGGCAATTGTAACCACCACTAACATAATATAGGCTCCACTAGGTAGACAAGGTAAAAAGTAGCCTCTTTAAGTAAATTAGAAAGATAATGGGAATGTCTCTAATTCTGATTGTTATTATTTTCAAAATTATTCAATATTTTGCAGTGGAATTGGTACGTTGTGATCAAAGACAATTATTTCTCCAATTGGCATCAATGAGTTACAAATTAAAAATTCCTATTATTGGAAGCGTAGAAAACAATTAAAAATGTAAAATAGATAGAAAGAAGGGACCCTAAGACCAAGAGGGTTGCTTGTTGACTTATCCACTAATATTACTAAATAATACTGCCATTCTATGCATTATTAGCAGACATTTGAGATGGGCAGTTTCCTAAAATATCTATTAATCTTCTTTAATGAGATTGCACATGTACATTTGCTTAGGGATTTCTACTCAAGACTGCCAGTTTGATATGCTGTACTCACTGTGTCAATGGATTATGCATTCCCTCTCTTCTTGGCTCCTTGATAAGACTTTTGGTTAGGTTTTAGATTTAAGGAAATACTTTGACCTTGCTTGGTCTCTTTTTCATACATACCCCCTCAAACTTCTATTGAATCAGTAATATTCCTTGTGCTTTTTAACACAAAGTGACTTTCCATTTTTTATGTTCTTTACATATCATACTTGCATATGGATAGATGTACTTTGAATTTTTGGTAGGTAGATTTGTAACCTGGATAGATACTCTCCTGCATATGTCATATAAATGTGTGCATGCGTGTATGCACACACTAAAAATTTCTTGTCAAAAACAGATGCTGTGACTGAGGGTTGGAGGATAGGCTTGTTTTAGCTGCTAGTACAGTGAAGATGGTTTAATACTCCAATTATTAAGATAAAGTCCTTTGGAATTTGTTAATACGAATTAAATATTTTCATTTTAACTTGTTATTCTTTTTGGTCCAGTACTTTAAGTATTCTGTGTTATGACATTATATTTTGTGGTGGTTTCAATAGTTAAAAAAATGTTATTATGGCTGTTGAGTTACTTGTAGGGGTCGAAAATGGAATCCTCTTCGTCAGAGATATGATAGCTATGACTACAATGTGGAGCAACACATCGTTGGCTCTCTTCTGTTTACACCGCTTTTGCTTCTACTGCCAACTACTTCTGTTTTCTATATTTTCTTCACCCTTACGAAGACTACAATCAGTTTTATCTGCATATCAGTTGAAGTCATTATATCCGTCATACATGCTACACCTTACATCAAGATTTTGCTTTGGTTGGTGAGGCCAAGGAGATTTCCCTGTGGCATATGGTTTGAAATTATATCATGCCAGAGTAATGTTGTTGATCCTATGGATGGCTGTTTTCATGATACTTGTATACTGTCCGAGATGGCTGGGCAAAAGAAGGATGTAGGCCGAAATTGGTCCACCGTTTTGGTTTCATTTCTTCACAGCAACTCTTTGAATATAAGTGAGGCTTCAATTTATACTTCTGTTTCTGTCACTGACATAGTAATAATTTCAATAGAGACTTGATTTTCTTTTCTGATTGATGGGACCATGAATCCTACATAGGCTGGAGCCTCATGCATCGGCCCAACCTTTTTTATTTTATTTTTATTTGATTAATAATGACCATTCTCTCTTATTAGTCGCATTTCACTTTCTCAAGATATATACATTTCATTTTTAAGTTAGCAGTGCCTTTTTTTGGGGTTGCTTTGCATAAAGATTTAAGTAGTTATAAGAACACAATCCCTGCTTTCCCCCGGTGTACTGTGTTCAGGTCTTGAGATTGTATTTTTGGAATTGGCAGGTTAACTTGATTTTTGAAAAAAAATCTTTTATTAGCATCCTCTTGAGGACTTGATTGAAAATATTTAACTCTTGAGTGTTTAAGCAGGTTGTAGTGTAAATTGTCACCTTGTATCGTACTCCCTCTGTGGTTTTGGGATGGACACCAGAATCATCTACATATATTTGCATGCATGTTTGTATCTAAACAAACACATTCAATCTTGTATTATTAACTCATTGGAAACTATGTTTCAGGGCAAATTGTCTGGCCTCATTATCAAAGCATTTTTTCTGTGGTTTCTGGATCATTTGTTGCCTCATCAGCATATGGAGTTCTCACTGGGAGAAGGTTAGCTTGCCTTTCCTTTCAAATGAATGTTTTGTACAACGGTTCTCTCTCTCTCTCTCTCTCTCTCTCTCTCTCTCTCTCTCTCACTCTCTCTCACACACACACACACACACACACTCTCTCTCTCTCTCTCTCTCTCTCTCTCTTTCTCTCTCTCTATCTCTCACACACACACACACGGGCACTAATGCGGTGTTTGGAGTGAGGATTTGGTGGGGGAAAAGAAAAGAGAAGGGTAAAGGAAAAGAAAATAGTTCAGGGAAAGAAAAATGAAATATAAAATCCCAATACGTCCTTATTTGAATAAATTAAAAAATATAATAAGACAAAAGACGTGTTGGTATATTAGTTTTTAATTTTTTTTAAAATTTCATGTTTTTTTCATTCCGTTTTCTATCTTAACTCAAATAAGAGTAGGGTTTTTGATTGCCTTTTCTTTTTATCTCGACAAATCCTCAATCCAAACACAAACTCAAGTGTAAATTTCCTTTTGTTTTTCTTTCTACAGTATTCCGTCTACTCTCGGGACCGGTCTTCCTTCAACAATGCGATGGATGTTCATCCCGTATAAAGAGTATTGGCGTATTTGTCGTGATGCAGTTCTTGGATGCAATCCAGATCAGTGTGATGCATTTCAATAATCGGGCAACATTTAAATCTCATCTAATTACAGTTTTTCTGCGCACGTTGCTATTTTTTGATTCTTAGTTTTGTAAATTCTATCTGTTGATTACCTTGAAAATTTTAGGATGTTCCAACAGGCGATCAAGGTTGAGTGATAACACCATTGATATACTCTTGGAAGGTTGTAGTTTTAGGCATGAGAGATTTAAGATACCTAAAGGAGCATAATTTTCTTCACTTTTCGCTTTTGTTCTTTCTGAGCTGCATACCCCACAAGGCTACACCAATGGTCATTTAGCATATCACTTCAAATTAAATAACTTGGAGTAAATTAATTTGAATAGGAGATGGTGAAAGGCAAGTGTGTTATGCTTTGAATTGTAGTTCCATTTGGAGCTTCACAATTATTTATAAATTTCTATAAAATTTTAATCTGTTACCTATCGTATGAATCATAAGATTGTTGCGTGTGTAAATTTATAAGATTTTTTTAATCATACAGTTCTTTTGAAAATTTCACCCAGTATGCGCACGGACTTATACCACCAAACTAGCCATCGATATCTCTGACCGTTGCCTAAACGGTAACTTCGAAAAAAGACAAAAAGTAATAAAAGAGAGTTATACCCTGCATGTTTTCCCTGGCCTTCATTTGTTCCAATTTTTTTTTTTTTTTTGGTTGGTATAATTTATTCCAAGTTAGATATAGGCCTGTTTGATTGACTAAAATTGATAAAAAAAAAATTACAATAAAAATATAAAAATTTGATGTAAATAATATATGGTAAAAATTAATTGTAAAAAAAATAAAAAAATTGATAGAAGTTGGGATTCAAGAGGGCGGTAGTGGAAAAATTATTATAAGAGTTGTAATGGTAAGATGTAGAGTCATGATTTAATTATGGTGTAATTAATTAGGTCAATAAATACTGGTGAGATGAAATAATAAATGTTGTTAGACAGAATCAATGCAATTAAATCATCTATATAATAAAATGCATCCCATTTCAAAAATATCTCTCTCACATTTGTATCTAACGGTTCAAAATTAATTTGGTATTCGTTCTACGGTTGAGATCAATTCTCAGCCTTTCCATTCTCTTAAAACCCCGCCCAAAGCATTTGTGGGCCCCACTTCTTTAAGAAGACCTGACGAATGGAGAGATCCTCACAGACGTCGAAGGCTTGGGAGCAGAACAAGTCCGGTTCGGCAGCTGGAGGAGGACCGACCGGAGTGGGCGGAGAGATTCCCGGACGATGATGTAGATTCGAGTCCGGATACGTCAGCAGGCGGGAGGTCGATGACGTGGAGGTCGGAGGGGGCGGCGGGCTAGCGGAGGAGGTGGCTCTGTGCTACGGAGGCTTCGGCGATGATGACGAGGAAGCTGGAGGAGGACCGACCGGAGTGGGCGGAGAGATTCCCAGACGATGATGCAGATCCGAGTCCGGATACCTCAGCAGGCGGGAGGTCGATGACGTGGAGGTCGGAGGGGGCGGCGAGCTAGTGGAGGAGGTGGCTCTGTGCTACGGAGGCTTCGGCGATGATGACGAGGAAGCTGACTCAGAAACCGTGGTGGAGGACGAGGCGCTTCGCGAACTCGAAGAGGGGAATGATGTGGCCCATTCCTGGGTTCGGGAGCACAGCGAAATGGGGTTTGATGAATTGATCGGTACTTAGCTCCCCCATGGTTTGGATTTCACAAAGAAGAGCCAACTATTTCGCACTCTTACACTCTCTCTCTCTCTCTCACAGATATTATAGACTTCATCTATGAGTTCATGTATGTATGCATGTATGATTTGTTTAGAGTGGTAAAAGTATTAAATATTATTTGAATTATTTTTTTTAATATTTAGAGTGTGAAGTATTAATTATAAAAAAATAAAATCAAATATTTCGTTAGATTAAATATTTCTGATAGACGCTAAAAAAATTTTGTAATAGAATTGTAAGCAATTATAAAAATTTGTTACTGTTGAAACAAATTAATTTGAATTGTGTGTTAACTTGCAGTTATTATAAAAATTGGATAATATGATTTGATAAATTTTAAGTATCTGTTTTTCGAATATTTGTAAATGCTAACATCTACTCTTCTTTTACGGAACTATTTCACTTTGACCTAGAAATTTTGGAATAATGCCTATTTAAAACAAAAAATTCTCTCACTAAAAAATCATCTCATCCTTTTTAACTTTTTTAAGCTGCAAATTACTTACTAAAGTTTGGTATTCAATGTATTTTAATATATTATTTGATAAATATAATAACTAAGTTTTTGATAACTTTTGATTGGAATTGGTCGGTCAAACAGGCCTGAAATTACTTTTGTATAATGAACTTGAATGACAGAATTTGCTATTATTATTAAATGGGAGCAGGTTCAATTTTGATTTATTGAATTTGACAGATTTAATTTAATTATTATAAAGTACTTATGTACAATAGTTAGAGATA
>QLOD02000013.1:507202-564506 GCA_003260245.2 Sideroxylon spinosum | reverse complement strand
GAATACTAAGTATAATTATCTAAATGTAAGGGAAGATAGCTATAATTTATTCATTTACTAGCAATAACATTTGCCTACGACACTCTGGACAATATTAATATTAAGTTTCTTATGGTGGTGTTTGGAATGACAACAAGTGATAAAATTTGATAAAAATTGTGAGTTCATAATTCGTATAGTGAGATAAAAAGTAAATAACTTTTAGAAAATTTTAGTATTTTTCAACAAATTTTAGAGTTTCAAATGAAACCTATATAGTTAAAACTTTAGATAAAAAGTTCAAATCTAAAAAATTATGATAATCCATGGGATTTAATTTTTTCGAATTTAACCAACAAAAACTTTAGACAACAAACCTATATTAGTAATTTTTATTATTATAATTTTTCGTGTAAGTTTGTCTTTCAAATTTACATTTAAACTTTTTGTTGGTTAAATTATGTTTTCGTGCGTTTTAGGCACGGGTATAAAAAGAAAATTAAGAACCATGGATTATCATAATTTTTTGGATTTGAACATTTTGTCCAAAGTTTTAATTATAAAGGCTCTATTTGAAGTTCTAAAAATCATTGAAAAATACTGAAAATCTCTAAAAATTATTGACTTTTTATCTTATTACACGAAGTACGAACTCACAATTTTTATCAAATTTTAATATTTTTTATCACTCCAAACGTCACTAGAAAAAACTTAATATTAATTTTGTTTAAAGTACCGTAGGCACGGGTTTTTACTAGAAATAGTTTAAATTTTTTATGGAACCTTTATGTGTGTGTCATTTAAAATATCTATATACATAGTTCAAATTTAAAGTAATAAGGGAGGTCATTTGAAGGGACCTTTATGTGTGTGTCACTTGGAGAGTGGCTGAGAGAGAGAGAGAGAAAAGAGAAAAAAAAAAAGAAAGAAAGAGCCGGCCCGGGCTGCTATTGAGAGAGGGGGAGGGTGCGTAGGTCCACATGGGTGAGAGCTGAGAGAAAAAGGGGGGGATTGGATTTGCTGGCGGAAAGATTGGATTTTTTTTTGGGGCTGAATTTTTCATTTAATTAATTATTTATAATAATTCTATTGGATTTGCTGGCAGACAGATTGGATTATTTTTTTTGGAGCTGAATTTTTCATTTAATTAATTATTTATAATAATTCTATAAATAATTAATGTTTATAAATAAATTTATTATATAATTAATAACTAATTTTAAATACATATATTTTAACACTATCTGTATTATTCTATATAATAATTAATTTTAAAAACATACACTTTTAAATACATACACTTTCAAAATTTTGAATTTGGCATATTTTTTATCATTGGATTTACTTAATTATCAGAATTATTTTTGTTTCATCTTCACTTTTTTTTGTCGCTTTGGTCACTTTAAATAAAAATGCATTTTCTTACACTTCTCATATTTTCAGAAATATAATTTCACTTACAAATAGTTTAAATATAAATTTGTTTTATGAAAGTAAAAATTACTAATCAAAAAAGACTAATATATTTAAACAGTATCTAATAAAGGTGTAAAATTTAATACATTAAACTGTAAAATTTTACAATTTTTCAATTAAATTTATAAAACAAATTTACAGGTTAGGGTATGTCTTAAATTTTACAAAAATAAAAGTGTAAAAAATATATTGTTGTGCTTTTGGGTTCAGGCTAATAAATGCCAAATTTATACTTTTTAGAAAGAAGATAATAATTATTTTATTAATTATTACACTTTTTCATATATGTTTGTTTTATGAATTTAAAATTGAGTTATTTATATGTTAAATTATATTTTTGAATAGTTTTTATGTAAAAAATTTTAAATTAATATTTTAAAAAATGTGTTAATATTTGTAATAAATTGTAAATTTGTTTTATGAAAGTAAAAATTACTAATCAAAAGACTAATATAGTTAGACAGTATCTAATAAAGGTGTAAAATTTAATACATTAAATTTTCAATACATTATACTGTAAAATTTTACAGTTTTTCAATTGAATTTGTAAAACAAATTTATAGGTTATGGAATGTCTTCAATTTTACAAAAATAAATGTATAAAAATTATATTTTTATGTTTTTGGGTTCAAGCTAATAAAGGCCAAATTTGCACTTTTTAGAAAAAAGATAATAATTATTTTATTAATTATTATACTTTTTCATATAGGTTTGTTTTATGAATTCAAAATTGAGTTATTTATATGTTAAATTATATTTTTGAATAGTTTTTGTGTAAAAATTTAAATTAATATTTTAAAAAATGTGTTAATATTTGTAATAAATAATAAAATTTTATACCCTTATTAGACATTGTATCGATATCTTAATCTCTCTTGATTAGTGATTTTTATGTTTATAAATTATTTCTTACATTTTTCATTTACGTTTATTTTTTAAATTTAAATTTAAATTATTGATACATCAAATTATATTTACGTGCCTTTAGAGGCACGGGCCATAACTAGTAGCCTTATATCTTATCACTACTGTCATTATATTGAAAAATTCACCGCAACCCCTTTAAATAACTCTAAAAATTGATGAGTTTTAATTAGTTTTGACCAATTAAATGACCCATCCTTATATCCAAATGAATGTACTAGAAATAGTTAGAATAAAAAAAAAAAATACCTGGCTGGATTTTTTTCAATTGAGGGACAATCATTAACTAAATAATTCAAGGAATTAACCCCCATTTAATTAAAATAAAAGTGAACTAATGATTCATTTAATTTGTTTTTCTGTTTTCTTTTTCCTATATTCCATCTTGAGCTTATTTTATACTTTTAAAAACAACGAAAACAGTTCAAACGCATTCGACTATTTGTATTTTTAAAATTTGTTTAAGAAATTAAAAAATAAGTTTACATATGAAATGAAAAATAATAAAAAATCGTTTTAAGTGTTTTAAAATTTAAAATAAAAAAATCTTAAAATAAAAAAAATAAAATATTTTCTATTTACTTATTTTAAGATTCTATAGCATAAAATACATAAAATAAAATAAAAAACCAAATGTCAACTTCATTAACTTCGTTTGAATATTTGAAAATTCATATGCACAGCCGTGATCGTGGCTATGACGAGATTTGGGAAGTGGGAATTTATTAAAATAATTAGGTAACGCTGGTTTTAAAAATTATAAAAATCATAAAAATAAATTGGCTATTTGTACTTTTCCTAAGAAGTTGAAATAGTTTCCCTCTGTCTAAACCCTCTCCGGTACTTCCTCTCCAACTTCTGGGTTTTCTGGGAATTCGAACGTTGGACACATACTTCAAGCATAACGTTTTCTCTGTCCTCCTGTGCCGTGTTCCAGTGTTGCCTATCGTTTGCTCTACAGCTAGTACATTCCACTGCGACTTTCTTTTTAGTTTGGTACACACAACCTTTGGATAGCAACAAAACAATCTTCGTTCCCCCGAGTTCCTAGGGTTTTGGTTTGGTCGCTACAGTGGCTTCTCAGCCCTTAGATTTCAATACCCAGGTGTTTTCCGAAGCATCCGAACCCCCAGAAGCAGATTCACACATGGAAGACGCTCGGACTGCCGAAGTGGGACTCGCAGTGAGTGAAGCTGACCCGGGCGACTCAGCTTCCGGGAGGAAGATGAGCAGCAGCAGCAGCCAGAGTTCGAGGGCTGAAATCGACACTTCGGCGCCGTTCGAGTCCGTGAAGGAGGCGGCCATTCGATTCGGCGGAATCGGTTTCTGGAGACCCCTTTCTCACAAAGCCTCTGAAGCTACTGAGGTCTTCTCTCTCTCTCTCTCTCTCACTCACACACACACTTACCGCACAATATACAGTAATTTTTTTTTTTCTTTTAAATTTTTTTTTTTTTTGAGAGGGTTGAGCTACATTGTGTGTCCAAGCAATTTTTCTTTGAACCACATCACTTTTTTCGTAGTACTTTTTTAAGTCCACTGTCAAATAAAGTGTGAATTTTTACTATTTTGTTTCTCTATGAATCTAAGATAAAAGGTGGGATTTTTATTTTGTTTTGCATGATTTCAGCTACTTTTTTATTTAGTGGCGTTGCCTTTCAGAATCTGGCTCTCTCTTTTGGTTTTTTGAAGTTACTCGGCTGTTTTTGTTCTTCAAAGTTGTTCCATGTTGCTATACTTCTAATCCGTGATGTCAAGTTGCTTTGAAAAATATAGTTAGAATCTGAGGATTGTCGTGTCCATACCATTTTGTGATATTTGGTTTCCATATGCACTTCTTCCTTTGCTGCATCTTCTGGTTCTCGTTCTTGTAATTGT
Source organism: Sideroxylon spinosum (assembly GCA_003260245.2). Taxonomy (NCBI): domain Eukaryota; kingdom Viridiplantae; phylum Streptophyta; class Magnoliopsida; order Ericales; family Sapotaceae; genus Sideroxylon; species Sideroxylon spinosum. The sequence goes on along the minus strand of QLOD02000013.1, from coordinate 560,249 downwards.
GGTTTTTTTCTTCTCATTCATAGTTGTGCTTTTCGATGAAGAGCTGTAATTTTCATATAAATATCATCATAAGTCCCATTTGTGGATGCAATTTATTGGCTAAAGTGTGCAGAATAGTGAGTATCAACTATACTCAGAATACCAAATACCTGTGTTAACCTTCCTTTTTGGAAAGGATCAAGAAAAAAAAAAAAAAAGACTTCATTGTAGGAAAAATTGGAGTTATTGACACTGGTCACGGACTCCACTTTTCCAAAAAATGACTGGGATTGTACTTCCTTGTGTTCGCCTCTCTCAAGAACAAGTGGTTTACCCTCAATTCAGCTGCATAATTTTCTAAACCTTAACCCATGCCATCTGTATTTTGTGTGTTTATAAAAAGGTAAATCTGTTTGTGATTTCTGTTAAGATCTGGGGGCCCATTTATGTGTAATCATATTAATGACCAGCTACATACAATTACAATGTTGATGCTAGTGGATTTTCCTTTAGTTATTTATTCTCTTATTGGCAGCATGGTATTGAAGCGGTTGTTAACCTCACCAAAGTGGAGGAACAAGCTGTGCAATTGGAGAAGGATTTGATTGTGAAGGAAAGGGAAACGCTTGATGTCTTGAAAGAATTGGAAACAACTAAAATGATTGTAGAAGAACTAAAACTAAAGCTACAGAAAGAAGCACCTGAAGTCAATGCAGCCTCCAAAATAAATTCAGATGATCCTAATGTAAATCCTAACATGGAAGCCGTGGAAAGTGAAAAACATGAAAATCTTGCTGGTGGTGATCAGGATTCTACTTGTGCTTTCAGCCTCTGTCCCTCTTCAGCTCCAGGATTCATCTTACTGGAATTGAAACAAGCGAAGTTGAACCTTACTAGAACTACAAATGATCTTGCTGACATTCGTGCCACTGTTGAATCATTTAACAAGAAAATAGAGAAGGAAAGACTCTCACTTGAAAAGACTCGTGAAAGGTTATCTTTTAATTCCTTAAAAATTTCATCCCTTGAGGAAGAGCTAAACAAAACCAGACTGAAGCTACAACAGGCCAAAGACGCTGAGGTTAAAGGTGATTCAGGTAATCCTGTTGATATATCAAGAGAACTTCACAAATTGAGTTCTGAGGCAGAACAGTATAAGAAAATGGGAGAAACAGCAAAGTCAGAAGTTTATAAGGCAACGTCTGAGATTGAACAAACAAAAACTAAGATTAAAACAGCTGAGATCCGAATGGTTGCAGCCAAGAAAATGAAGGAAGCTGCTACAGCCACAGAAGCTGTCGCTCTTGCGGAGATCAAGGCCCTGTCAAGCAGTGAGCCCAACACTGAAGGTCTGCAGCCTAAATCTCCTGGGGTTACTCTTTCATTTGAGGAATACACATCTCTAACCGTAAAAGCTCGAGATGCGGAAGAAGCTTCTAAGGGAAAAGCAATAGATGCCATGGTTCTGGTTGATGAAGCAAATATATCAAAAATGGAGATTTTGAAGAGAGTAGAAGAAGCTACAGAAGAAGTCAAAGCCAGTAGGAAGGTGTTGGAAGAAGCTCTGAACAGAGTAGAGGCTGCCAATACAGCAAAGTTGGCAGTTGAAGAGGCTTTGCGAAAATGGAGATCTGAACATGGTCAAAGAAGACGTTCTGTGCAGAGCTCTACTAAATTCAAGAATTCTTACCCATCTCATCACCGGAAAGACTCTCGTTTACTTGATGTGAATGGATTGAATCTTGTGAATGATGAAAATAAGCCAGTTTTGAAGCCAACCCTGTCTATAGGGCAAATACTGAGCAGGAAGCTTCTTCTGATGGAAGAATTTGAGAATCAAATGCAGGTGAAGGGTGCTGTGAAACGAAAGATGTCACTAGGTCAAATGCTTAGTAGACGTAGTGGTGATACAACACCCTCCACGCAGAAGCCTGAGTGGGAAAGTGTCCACAAGCCTGCAAAGAGAAAGAAGTTTGGTTTTGCTCGATTGTCAGTCCTTATGAGAAAGCAAAGCAAGAAAAAGAAGAAGCAAACTCCCAAGTCAAGGTCTCGCAGTGGGTAGATGAAATTGTTTCAGAATAACTGACTTTCTTTGGGCTCATCTTCTTCTCTAGTTGTTATATTCTTCCCTCTATTTGTATTTTTTTCGTTTTTTTTTTCCATGGGTATTCCTTCTATCTATTGTTCCTTGTTATTGTGCCCCAAACCTCTTTCGTGTGTCCTTGTTTTAACATTTATATCTTTGTTCATTACTAATTAACTGCAGACTCCGTGTTTATGGACGGTGTTTGTTTATCTTTCCCTTTTCTAGTTGTTGATGATTGTGAAGTTTTACCATCACAAGGCTTTACACTCTTCGTCGTACTGGCAGCAATGAATGTTTCAGTTGCACGCTTAAAAGGGGGTAATTGCCTGCTTTTTAACTGGAATCATGGGATTGTGTTGATCTGGAAAATAAGTTGAATTAACTTGATGGCCATGTTTAATTAAATCATGTATGGCTTAATGTGATGCATGCATGACTCTTGCTCCAGGCAAACCTAGCTGTATGACTCAACTTTCTTGTGTCATTTGCCCAGCATCAATCGCTTTTTGGCATGCGTGACCATACAAACTCCTTTTTTTTTTTTTTGGTTGTGTGTATTTTTTTTTGTTTTTTTTTTTTTTTTGGGGGGGGGGGGGGGTAGCGTCGCTGTGGTTGGTTTAATATCAATACTTGTTAAGTGTCCTCTGGCAAAAGGATGTTGTTTTATGTTTGCAAAATGGTAATATAGTATTCAAAAGAACGCTATGATAAGCTTTGACCTCCCAGGGCAATTCATAAGCCCTTAACTTTTATTGGTAATCGTCTACGAAAATAAAGCGATGTTCCTTTTCGACTCGATTGTTGGAATTAAGCACATTCTTTTAAATTTTTACCTTAAATTGGATCACAAACAACAGCACGATAAACAATGTGAAAAGTTACATTCTTTCATTTGCTGAAAACTAGCTGCCATGAGTCATTTCTTTTTACGGTTTTTTAGGGACGATATATGAGTTGTTTGACTGGACGTGTGGGTTCATTTTTTTTTAAATCGAATTTTGATCTTGCTGTCTAAATTATGATCGTGAAAGTTTTAATACACGCACTGGTTAGTTGTTTATCTAAATTATGGTCATTAAAGTTTTAATACACGCACTGGTTAGCTATTTATCTGACATCAAAAGTTGATTTTCAAATATTTTTGGATCCAGAGGAAGTTAGCTAAAGATATATGACAGGAAATGACATTTTTAATTGCTGAGGCAAATTTTCAAAGTGGGCATTTTGCATAAATTGATGGTATTTTCTTATGGCTATAATAGTCAATTTGGAATTCTGCTAGGGATCGTTTGACATGTGATTTGCTATGAAAACTTTTACAATTGTACGTCGGATAATTATGCTGCGTGGACCAGAAATTTGGGATTTTTTTTTTGTTTTTTTTGTTTTTCCGTTAAAATCCAAATAAAACCAAGCTTGGTTTTGTCAAGCTGAATAACATGATGTTGTTGACATGTATTGCATTGAGCGCCCATTTTTCTTGTAGATATTTTCATCTTGGCTTGTCTCTTTGCTCAATTAAGCTAATCTACCAACTAAAACACTCTTTTTAAGATAAAATATCTCCATTCCCAAACACGCTAGGCTTGTGCAACACTGGACTCAATGTTAAATGGAGGTAACTAAGGTAGGTATGCAACAGTGAATTAAAGTTACCGGTTAACATAGAACCTGCTTGTGCCCCGTTCGGAGACTCTTACTTTCACTAAATTCTGATGATGATTAAAAAGTATTGGACTAAAAAAATGTTAAATGTCTGAGTTGGGTAATTTATTAGTTTGGTTAGGCTAGGGACATTAGCCAACCTAGATGGTTGATCTTGAATTGGGGGAATGAGCTCAAGGTAACTCCATATCATTGTCTGTTTCATAGTATTTCTAGTTGCTCTCCAAATGTAGGGGTTGTATCTCCCATGATTATTAGTTGTTATTTCATTATAACCGTTGCTTTAAGAAATTGTCTTCCGTGCTGGTGCTCATCTGTGTGTCCCCTAGACAACTCATTCTTTATTGGTTTCACCAAACCGCCCCAACTTAAGAAATGTAATGGCTATAATGAATACATATTGTCTTCTGCTTACTTCTTTCTCACATGTTAGTGCAAGGAAATTTCCTTTGAAAAATAATCTAAGTCCTCTGACCATTACATTATAACAAATAAGAAACTTTTCACACTTTTCAACAACAAATAAATAAATAAATAGCCAAATAAATTAGCAAAGAAAGAAAGAAAAAACAAAAGCAGAGAAAGAAACTTTTCATTAGCATCATCTTAAACTGAGGTCCCTCTAGTAGTTGCTTTCAATTCTCTGTATTTCTTTATTTCTACTGATGCATCCTTATTTATCTTTAGAGCCTTGAATGTTTTTATTGACTAATGCACTGTCTGGGATCTCAACCTAATTGAAGCTTTTTACATAGAGATACTGTAAAGGAAAATAAAGATATAAAATTAATGGATGTGTTTAGCAAATGTTGCTCTACAAAGTGCTTAACTTGGGGGCTTATAGGATGTTTTGCTTTTAACTGAGGACAAGTTGTTAGCTGAATTACGTCGCTGTGAATATGAAAAGAAAAAAAAAGCAAAAAAAGGAAAAAAAAAAAAAATGCACCTTCAGGGATGCTGCTAAAATAAGCTGAACATCCGCTTAATTTTAAGCCAATTTTACTTCTCCATACACCTTTTTAGTGCTTAAGAAAAGCAGAAGTATCCTTCAACAAGTCACCCAATGATATACTAAAAATGGTTCAAAAGTGAAAAAGTAAACTTGGAATATCATTAGTTTGGCAGAAATCACCGAGCTTGCGTATCTGTGAGAATAATTTAACGGTACATGCTGGTTTCTTTGTCTTTTAATTCCTTGAGCAAGAATGGTGAATTATGAGACTTTCTGACTTTCAGGACATTTTTGCCTATGTTGTGCTGGTGATGGATGGTCCTTTCCCTTTATATTTGTATTCCCTCCCTCTCTCTCTCCACGCAGATCTTATTAGGCACCATGGATGCAAAAGTTGGGCTCATAGTTCTTTTTGTTTTGGGCGCTAGCTGGGTCTGTGATGCCAGAGAACTAATGACTGCTGGTTTCTCTCCCGGAGAAACCATCACTTCTAATTTTTCAGGTACTTTTTCAACTTTATTTTTATCAGCACATGTTCTCCCCGAGTCTATATGGTTTAAATTTGCACTTTTCTGTGTAGAGGACTAATACAAAATTTGCTAGGATGATTGAAGGTACTTGTGAGATTCGATGTCCAGATTAATAAGTGTTTTCTGGGTACAGTATTGCAGATAAATCACAAGGTGTCAGAAGGGGCTTCAGACAATGTCAGCAGGACTGCAAGTACATGCTCATTGTGTGAAGATGTTGCCAGTAAAGCACTCGAATTCCTTGGGAAAGATAGTGTTCAGAAACAGATCACTCAACTCCTTCACACCATCTGCAATATTCTGTTCCCAATTAAGACAAAGGTGAGCACCAGTTGGACTTAAAATAAATCAAGAGAGAGGTCTAAGCAAATCGCGGATGTGTTTGTGTGGGCCCCACATGATGAGCGGTTAAGATTGCACATTCGTAACTGTGTATCTAAAATAAATCAAACATTAAACATGGACAGAAATTTCTGCAAGATCTCATATTTTTTTTTTAAATTGCTGAATGTTTCATTATGGTATTTTTGCTTCCTTTTATTGCTGGAAAACCAATGTGTGACTTGGGGTCTGTAATATGTTTTGGCAGTGTAATCTTTGGGTGACCACCCAACTTCCTCTATTTTTCACGGGGCTTAAATTAGTGCAACCTGTAATTGTCTGCAAATCGGTCAAACTCTGTGGACAAATGATAATCACTTCTCCGCCAATAGCTGAGAATGAGTGTGATGTTTGCCGGTATGCTATTGAAGAAATTTTAGTGAAACTGAAAGATCCTCAGACTCAGGTGTGTAGTTTGCATCATCTGTTGATCACAAATATATTCATAAATTTTATCTTGCAATTTACGGCTGCAAAATTTGCTTTATCTTTGTTCTCCTCAACCACGTGGACTTGTTGATCTGGCATAAAATTGAGAAAGCTCTCAAAGCCCGGTTCTACAGCTATGGGAAATGTTCTTTTCTTCTCTTTTCTTTTTTTTTTTTTTTTTGGTGGATAGATTCTGTAAATCCGAAAGTATATATTTTAATATGGCTTGAAGTAGAAACCTTTTGCAATCTGTCACAATAGAGACTTAAAGGCTTATTTTCCTTTTGGCTTTAATTGCAGCTGGAGATAATGGATTATCTTCTGAAGGCATGCGATACCGTGAACGGCTACGCGAAAGAGGTTAGAAGTTAAAACATTACATAGACATATACTGGGAAGAACCTCTGAACTTTATGCATCAGTGACTTTGCACTTGCACTTTATATTCGTCTAAAAGGATTTATAGTCCATTTAGCACTCTACTATTCCTTTTTTCCCCTTTCCTAGTAATAATCTGTTTGATTATCTTCAATTCTTTGCAGTGCAAGAGCGTGGTTTTAGAATTTGGACCATTGATCCTCAACAATGCAGAGCTGCTTCTCAAAACAGTGGACATGTGTGGCGCAATCCATGTATGTGATTTGCCTCCTACTGGCATCAAGCAAGCGTAATTGTCAACATCGGTGGTGCTTTCTGTGACGCAAGAACTGCAATAAAATAAACTTAATTGGGAATTTCACATTGTAAAAAAAAGAATTGGTATATGTATACTATTCTCCAGGGGGTTTCTGTATGATAATAATAAATGTATTGATTATTTCAGCTCAGAAAACTTGCTTGTGTTGTTGAGTCTCCTTTTTACTTGTGACTGCAATTGCTAAAAACTCATTCAAACACTTTCCTTTTTCTCTGTAAGGCTTTCATTCTCCTTTCAAACCACCCATTGTAACAAAGAACTAGATTGGCCGCCAACCCTTCTTCAAACAATGAACCAATAAATTAAAATAATCATAATAATGAATGTATTAAAAAAAAAAAAAAAAGGAAGATGGTTCTTGGAAATTTTGCAGCATATTGGATTTCTTCATAATTTTGCAAAAGGCTTGCTTAAAGGCACAAACTATGTTCTTGTTGCCAGGTTAGAGACCATCTTGAAGGCAATTTTGTATTCATTGATTTGATAGAAACTTTTTAGCATTAAAATATTTTATGAATTTTTTCATGGATTCGAGACCTAAAGAAATGATTTGATTGGTATCGTCAAATCCATAAAACCGACCCCACCTAGTGGAAGAAGGCTTAGTTTGATTCAAAAAATAGAATATCAAGAAAGAAAAAGTTATCTGGTTATCATAGCTTAATTAATACTAATTAGCCTTCCAGAAATCAGTCAATCAGTAGAATAAATAAAAATAAAAGATAATTACTAGGTACTAGGCTTTGGAAGGAGACATAGGGGTTGTTTGATCACAAAAAAAAATAAATTGTAATTTGTATATGGAACTAACATGCGACAATTTAGTTGGTAATTAAGTATTTAATAAAAAATTATTATTATTATTATTTTATTAATTACCCTTAAGTCTTTTGCATAAAAGTATATTCTGTTAAATCTCGAGACGTAGTAGAATTAAACTCAAGACATCAACCACCACGGTACTGAATTTCTTTTAAGCAAGTGATATGTATTAACCAAAGAGAGAGAGAGAGAGATAATTATACTTTATTTCAGTGTGATTCAAACCAAAAAACATATTACTTTTATCTAATTTAAAAGTTAACACATAAACTTCATGTGATTCATATTAAAATATAAAATTATTTAAAAAATGTTAAATTTAACTAGATTTGTGTTTTTTGTGTTACATAAGCTCATATATGATTGTCTAAAAAATATTAATTAGAAAAAAAGGCAAATTGAGTCATTTCAAAAAATAAAATAATGTTTCATTTTATATAAAAATAAATAAAAATATAGTTTTCTATCTATTTATTTTTGGCAAAAAAAAAATTAATTCAACAAATTTTGACTTGTGGCACACATATCTAATTAAATTTAATAGATTCCATCAATTTTAAATTTTAGTTCAAATTACAAAAGAATTATATATTAATTTTTAAAGTAAATGGGAGTCATATTTTTTGAGGCCAAACTTAAGGGTAATTAATAAAATAACAATAATAATAATAATAATTATAATAATAATAAACCAATTGTGGTTCATTTAATACTCAAAACAAAACGTCCTTGAGCGTCTGTAATTTTGTGGGGAAGGAGATCTCTAACAAAAAGATAGTTGAGGTCCATAGGTGTCTGGTTTGTAAATTAAAAAAAACCTGAAAGTATTGTATGTAAAAATATCACATGATAAAATTTAATTAAAAAACTATAATAATTAACTGAAATTGAAATTTTTTAATATTTTTTTAAATCTAATTTTTTTTTTACTCCCGTAAAGAGAGAGATTAACATCAAAATTAGTATTAGCATCGTGATAAAAAGATTTAAATCATTATATTAGGCCGTTTGTAGCTCTAAAAATTTTAAAAAATCTTAGAAGTTCTAATTTTTTTAAATTCTAAAAAATTTCAACATTTAAAAAAAGAAATTATCAAAATCCATTAGAACAAATCATTATGATGCGTTTTAATGGATTTTAAGAAATTTTTTACAAATATGTGTTCCACAAAACTTCAAAAATTTTTAAAATTTTTCACTAAAAGTTTTACTTCAAACGACCTCTAAAATTTTAATGGTGCATTTGGAGTTATAAGAATGTGATCAAAAGTGAGATAATTTGATAAAAATATAGGTTCCCAATTTATAAAGTAAAATAAAAATAAATAATTTTTAAAATTTTCAGAGATTTTTAAGATAAATTAAATATAATTTTCAAGGTTATATATTTTTTAATTCGTTATTTTCAGGAAATTTATAATGCAAGAACGGCTCCGTTTGAAAACATATAATTGGTAACTCAATTATGAGTTTTTTTATTTTTTTTTTAAATGATCACATTTACGCTCGTATATTTTAGTATTCTTTTAAACATTTAAAAGGTAAAAATATCAAATTAATGAAAAAAACTAAAATATTGATTATTAAAATATTAATTTTTTTCTTTCCAAATGAAATAAAAATTAATTTTTTAATAATTAGTTAATAACCAACTTAAAAAAAATTTTTCCTCAAACTCAACCTTTAAAGGCCCCATTTGACCAAACAAAATACCAAAAGTTACTAAAAGTTGTAAAAAATTTGTTTTTCTTTTAATTAAATTTTATTATCTATTATATTTATATCAAATTTTTATATTTTTATTATATTTTTTATTAACTTTTTTTTAATCAAATATTGCGTAACTACGAGGAGGTTCACATGAATACTAATGACAGCTTCTAGGGTTCCTCCTTCCCCGCTTTAATGCCAGATTGCGTGGCAGCGCAACCGACTGCGTCGACGGCACCTGAGTTGCTACAATGTAATTGACTCGTGTCGGAGGCCTTTTGTCTCTCCCCCACCGTATCTTTAGCCGGAGGAGAAATTTCGCTCTGCTTACGTGTCCCTTCCCTATTGCTTTACCTGATTATGACAGTCTCTTTGCTTTAGGCGGTTCCCCTGCGCAAAAGAAGCGCCCAAATCAAATAAATAAATAAATAAAAATTGTCCTTTATTAAGCGCTAGGGTTCTAGGCCATTCCGCGTTTCTCCATTTACATGTATGTGTGTGTATATATATATATATGCCTGTAAGATTCCATATTCTTTGATGAGCTCCTTCTATTGGTACCAAATTTGAAGTTGAATTCCTCCTTCCAAAGGTGATTCACCAACCCAATTCGATCCCTCGCGTATATTTCGATCTGTAACGTTTATGTTTACAGAGCGAGTCTTTGTTTTCTGCATCAATTCGTTTTCTTTATGCCCATTTTTTGTTTCTCTGCATGTGCTCGTGTTGGTTTCCTAGAAAAGAGTTAGAAAATTAACATTCTGAATATCTGGGTTTTTCTCTTTGATTTTTGAGATCTGTGGAAATGAAAATCCCCGAACAACTAAGCTGAAGGGATTTCTTCGTTCGGTGGAGCTGAGTTTGGAAACCAAAAGTATCGTCTTTCTAGGCAGCCAAACGGATATCTATTTTTGTTGTTTTGTTTCTGGTTTGCCAAAAATTTAGTTATAAAAGGACATGCATTTGGTTTATAAAAGCATCAATCTCACCGAGGTTTTATGTATCTTTTTGTGGGATTTAATAGTCAGATTTTCTTCGTTTCATCTTTCGATGGTAAACCATTTGATTAACCAATTAAGTCTATGCAAGTTGAAACAAATATATACTGTGAATTTGTGACTCACAATTCAGTAATATGTACATATTCTATTCGATTTCCATAAGCTATTCTACAGTCTGCACATGAACGACATTAGTACTATTTCGATTTCCTTAAACTACTCTACAGTCTGCAATATTAGTACCCTGCAGGAATGGAATTTCCTCCTCTGCCTCACTTTTTTCAATATGATCTTTTGAATACTTTTCTTGTGTTGTAATTCCAGTTATCTAAAGGTTACATTTGTATTTATGGATTTGAAATTAAGGACTTTGATGATGCTAACTATTTAAAGAGTATTACTCAAATGTAATTTTGTTATTTTGTTACTTTAGAGAGGGATTTCAAAGTGGATTTGAGTATTTTAACGTGACGATGGACTACAATTGATTGGAAATCACTATTAAAAAAAAAATGTAGTTACTGGAAATTCTTCATAATAGTTCCATAATTTTAGAAAATAGTAGCACCCCACGACTTGGATAGCAATTATTAGAGAACTTGCATGTATTATTACATCAATTAATTCTATTTTTTAATACAATTTAATTTTAAATCCATTGATTTAAAATCCCTAGTTATCCAAACGGAGCCTAAATTCATGTGTTTTATAATCAATGATGCATCTACAATTCTTGTCTTTTGGTTACAGGACGATATTTCCTTTTCTTTTCAGGTGAACATTTCTTGGTTTATGGAGAATTGAAGATTTAACCAATTTCTCTGCTTCTCTACTGCTCCAGTAAAGCTTCTAAATTTGAAGCTTAATCATCTTATCCAGTTTTCTCTTGGTCATTCATAAGCCAGGGAATGCTGCAAGATGTGCTTGAGAGAGAAGGTTCCTTTTCCTGAGCTTGATGAGGTTGAAGCTCTATTTGAGCTGCCCTTTTTTGTTCTCGACGAGATTGGACATATAATTCACAACCATTTCCACCTCCCTGCTCATATGCCTACTATGGCTAAGTACTTTAGGGCACCAGTCATGTTATATCAAGATCACAGTGATGATGGTTGAACTGCTAAAGTCTTTAATTTGATTCCCTCCGGGTAAATAGCTATTTTACATATATCAAATTAGTGGATATGACTGTGTATTAGTTTCTGTAATTTTGAGATGGAAAACAAAGGAAGTGTCTTGATGCAACGGTATGAGCTGGGGAGATTTTTGGCCCAAGGAACCTTCGCCAAGGTCCACTATGCAAGGAACCTCAAAACTGATGCGAGTGTGGCCATTAAGATAATTGATGAAGGTTGGGATGGCTGACCAGATCAAGCGGGAGATTTCTGTAATGAGGTTGGTTAGACATCCAAATATCATGCAGCTTTACGAAGTTATGGCAAGCAAAACCAAGATTTATTTTGTCATCGAATATGTCAAAGGCAGCAAACTTTTTGACAAGGTAGCAAAAAGGAAGCTAAAGGAGGATGTTGCGATGAAGTATTTTCAACAGCTGATCAGCGCTGTTGATTTCTGCCACTGCAGGAGTGTTTATCACTGGGATTTGAAGCCAGAGAACCTACTGCTGGATGAGTGGGGGAACCTAAAGGTTTCAGACTTTGGACTGAGTGCCCTTGCCGAATCTAAGCGTGAAGATGGGTTGCTCCACACAACCTGTGGAACAACTGCCTATGTTGCTCCTGAAGTTATTAACAGAAAAGGGTATGATGGATCCAAAGCTGACACCTGGGCTTGTGGGGTCATCTTATATGTTCTACTGGCTGGCTATCTCCCATTCCATGATCCAAATCTGATGGAAATGTATAGAAAGATTGGTAAGGCAGAATTCAAATTCCCTAATTGGTTCCCCCATGAAGTACTGAAGCTACTGTCAAAGATACTGGACCCTAACCCAAATACACGGATATCCATTGCCAAAATTATGGAAAGTTCTTGGTTTCGGAAAGGATTTGACTCAAAAACCATGAAAATTGAAATGGCAGGTAAAGAACAAGCTAGTCCCAATGTGGATGCAGTATTTGGTCCTTTAGAAAATAGCAGCAACGCAGTTGAGGCAAAGCAAGAATTCGAAAAGCCTAGCAACTTGAATGCTTTTGATATCTCTCGTTTTCAGCAGGCTTTGACTTGTCTAGTTTGTTCGAGGAAAATAACCAAAAGAAAGAAGCACGATTTACCTCCAAGCAACCAGCCAAGACGATTATTTCTAAGTTGGAGGGCTTAGCTAAGCAGTTGAGGCTGAAAGTAACAAAGAAGGATGGTGGGCTGTTGAAACTAGAAGGATCGAAGGAAGGCAGGAAAGGTGTCTTGTCCATTGATGCGGAGATCTTTGAGGTGACTCCGACATTTCATTTGGTTGAGGTGAAGAAGTCTAGTGGAGATACGTGGGAGTATCAGAAGACGATGAAGCAGGATATAAGACCAGAGCTTAAAGACATTGTGTGGACATGGCAAGGTGATGATACACTACCACCGCCCCAGCTTCGAGAAGATCAACCAGAGGTGCAACCCACCTAAGTGCTTCGCTGTAGGTTGTTTTACCTCATCCAATAACAGATGAAGTATCTTACAGCATGATTGTAACTTGTAGTTTCTACTTCATATCTACTATTCTCTTCTATGAAGTTTACCATTGTCACAATTAGATTGTTTTGTATTTGAGGTTTATGCTTGAAGTTGAGGTTTACCTTTGTCACAATTAGATTGTTATGTATTTGAAGTTGCCAGAATTGTGTTTATGCTTGAAGTTGAAGTTTACCTTTGTCACAATTAGATTGTTATGTAGGAAGTTGCCAGAATTGTGTTTTTGCTTAAAGTTGTGCTGTTACGTTTAAGTGTGGATCTTTCATTATTTTTCTCATTATTTTTTGTCATTTTAAAGCAACCTTCCCAAATCCATGCGCAACGACTTTTGGGCTAAAAAGTATTGTCCTATTGTTCAAGTTCTTTCGGTGGGTGGATTGAAGTTGTCACCATCAACATGGTAAAAATTCACTCGTGACAAATTTCGGTGTATAATAGAGAAGTGTTGTGGTAAAATTTTATTCGGATTTGCATTTTCAACCCAGCGAACAATCTTCCAACTCAAGATTTTGCTTGTGCCCTCCATTATGGCCGATCAAGGTGGGGACATTTTTCTTCTAACAGTAATCAAGATTCAGCTCAAGATCAGCAGTTTTTAATACAAGTGAGCAGGGAAAAAACGCTTCAATGTTGAGTTGGGCACTCTTCAATTTACACTTCTAAACCCAAATAGTTAACAATGCATGTTCATGTCGTAACTAACTTGAAACTTCTTGTTTCATAGTTCGAACTCTAAACTGCCGATCAGCCTTGCTTCTTCAACTTACTTAGCTAAGAACCAAATGATCATATTGCAAGAGAGGAGAGAGATACAACTCATTTTGCAACTGGGTGCTAAGAACCACATGATCATACTGTAACAGAGAGATGCAACTCGTTTTGCAATTGGGTCGAAAAGTAGTACAACTGTCACACCGTGACACTGGCAATACAACTCACATAAACCTTGAGAAAATGGAGGAAAACAAACTCTCGCACAATTGCGCACGTGGTTCAAACCAAACATAATTTTATCCACACAGCCAGCAACCCACCTCTGCCAAAAGACCGCCGAACGCTCAGTTTGATCATACACCCATTCAAAACTGGAAGATTCACCATCACCTAACATAGCAGGCAAACAAGAATATAGATCCCTCAGATCATCAACAAAATAAATGTAAATCAGCTCAAGCGAGGGGGGTAGCAAATCTTGCACGTCAGCCGCAAAAAGCCACAGCAAGCTTCTCAGTGATGAGCCAGTGAATGTATGGAACACTTCACATGACAATCTTTCACTGCCTGGCAGCACTCCATCATATTTCTCGATCAACATAATGTTTTCAAAAATATTTACACAAACACAAAAACTACACTTCATAAGATCTGTAAAGGACTAGTCTGGTTGGAGAGATGGGGGTGCCCAAAGTTCTTAGCATCAGCTTTCCCAGGAAAGTGGAAAATGCATGCAGATAATAACTAGTATTGTGATCTCATTAGGCATCTACTTCTACAGCACATCGGAGCTACCAAGCTAAGAGAGAACCGTATCCATTCTACAAAGATCAAAATTTCCTATATAAACCGAGAACCCACTTCCCCAGCGAACCACCCAAAGCTAAAACGGAAATGGATCATCAAAAGCAGAAAAAATAATAGTAGGAAGACAAGTGAAAGGAAAATAAAAAAACTTGACATTAACTATTACCTGATGCACTAACACATCCATGCCATGTATAATTCTATTGTGCTATTGCAAGTAAATCTCCCTCATAAAGAAGAGAAGACACAGTGATCCAGTATTCTAAACTCTCTTCCAAAGAGGTGGTTTTCCTTTTCAGAACAGGTATTTTAAGTCCCTCATAACTCGCCACTTTTTCTTTTCAATCATATGACCAAAGTGATTGTACATCAGGAGTTGAATACAGGCCACCAATATGGGGTTTTGTGGATGAATTTCCGATAGCTTCCCCTGAACCCTGAACAGCCCACTCCTTCCTGCCAGACAAACAAAAATGAAACAAGGATAAGATAACAAATACACAAATTTTTAAACATGAATGAAGAACATGCTCAATCATGAATTAGAAAAGAATAGGTAAATAATCATGTCCCTCCAATTTTACTTCAAATTTCAAACTTTTATTTTTTCAATTTAATCCCTACAACTCTACTTAGAATTTGAATGTCATCCTTGACCTTTTATTCCTTCTATTCAAGTCCTCCAACTTTCAACAATAAATCAATTTAATCAACGTCTGAACTAAGACTACAAAAATTGAATCTTAGCTAAGGTAATAACGTTCAAATTTTTAACTCAAGTAAAACAAATTAAAGAGCTTGACATAATAAAAAATGTGCAATTCCAAATACTAGATTTTACACATTCATAGTCATTGTATCAAAAAATTTATAATAATATGTTCGCATAAACAATTATTTAGAATCGGTTTTTATTTTATTTTATTATTTATTTATTTATTTTTTTTTTTGGGGGGGGGGGGTGTTAACAGCATGATACTTAAAATTATTTCTAACCAACAATGAATGTAAATACAATCTCTATTAAAATTTACAAGATTGTATTATGAAAACTTTGAATCTTGTTTTCCCTTTATATAAAAAGGTTTTTATATATTTATTTCTAGTTAGAATGGGAAAAAATAAGGGTGATTCACTTATATTCTATTTGTTTAAATATGTAATATTAAACTTTCTCAAAAAGAGGCCTTACATAGAAAAAATAAGAGTTCAAGGATGACATTGAAATTCTAAGTTTGAGGGTCAAAATAATTATTCACCCTAGAAGAACAGACACCAAAACAACAAACTGAACCAAGCACAAAGTTCGCCAGTCGTGATTCTAACACATTGAAATTCCTCCCACTTCAACAGGTGTAGCTTACACAACCAGAGATGAAATGCAAGTTTATGGTGAGCGTAGAATTGTAAAGCAGATCTTGAACTTGATATCTCAATACAAGTATGTATCATTGCATACACCATCTTTCATGCATTTTCAATCAATTTTAAGTGTGAGCATTTAGCGAGTTTAAAATCATGAAGGTGAGTGTAATCAGATTTCTAAAGCATTTAACTTTAAATTAACATAAGCATTTCTGTCTTGACTAGAAATCACTTCATTCCAATAAGCATTGAAACACAGTGGTCTAAAAAAGTTCTCTAAATGTGTAAATATTTGTTAGATGTTATACATATTCTTTCAAACTTACCCTGACTTGCTCAGCATCACTTCCATGTAGCATATGATTGCCAATCCAAACTCTCATTGGTTGGGTTGAATTCCTAACTACTTGCTCTGAACCACTAGAGCTCTTTGGTTTGAACATTTGTTCAAACATATAAAATTATGTCCCTTTACATAATTAAAGAACTGTACTCATTGTCGATATATTTTTCTTCCAATTTATTACAATTTCTTGATTTGTCATTCTACTGTGGTGAAAATTTCAAATCAAACTTGTGATCGTTGTCTGAGGATTAGTGTGCATGCCATACCTAAGCATGCGTGAATGTACCACCAAGAGTCTAAATCTTGGAAACTTCAGATTTCAACAAACCAAGAAGAAGGGTGTGACTGAATTGCACCAATACGCTCCCTTCGTCAACATTACTTTTCACAACAATGCATGAAACCTCTACCATGAGAAGCAGCATGAAATCTCACCCCCTAAACAGAAAAACCCAAGTTCAAGAGTTTGTAGAGAGCAACAAGGCACGGACTTGTCTAAAGTTCTCAACAGCCTGTACCAGGGGTGAACTTCCTGAATCTAACACTAGTGACTTCAGAACTACTAAATCATCCACATGAAACTGCTCCTCAACCTCCATCTTATTTACTTTTGCCTTTTTTTCTTTTAACCACAGGAAAGCATTTTACTAATAAGAATTATTGGTATGAGAAAAACAATTGAAATTGACCTGCCATAAAATGTACTTTTAAATTCACTAAAATCCTTCATGCAAAAATATATTTAAAGTTATAAATTCTCAGACACATACTTAGACAATCTCAGACAATTCATGCATGTTGACAAAAGAATCATGTAGAAGAAAATATATGAAAGGGCAACATCAGAAAAATGAAGAGCATCTTCAAAGCCAGCGGTTCGCGTATATCCACAATACAATATAGAAAACTGAAAGGTAATGATTAGCACAGTCAAGGCAGAAGTTCCATGGGATCCAAAATTTATAAGTCATAAATCACACTCCGTAGTCTTAAATCTTCAAACAAACTCATTTAACCCTTCCACGAAACTGGATGAACATGAAAGAGGTACACGTGGGGAAAAAAACTGTCACAAAGGAACTCATTTATTTAACATTAAGGAAGCTTCTCATTACTATTAAGTATGAATGTTCTAATAATAAAGATTCCACAGTAGGATTTAAGAAAGTTATTGAATCTTAAGAGATGTTGTTAGCATGGCCATTTGTTCAAACAAATTGAAACAAAATGCCAGCCAGTCTACTTTTATTTTCACAGGGTTTTAAGTTCTAAAGTTCTTTTTTTTTTTTTTTTTTGGAAGTGATGAAAATTTATATAAAAATGTAGGACAATTTAAATCCAAAATTTTCTCTGCTCAAAGGAAGATTTAAGAAGCAACAACTCAGTGAACAAGGATCCCGCATTGCTCACGGATAGATTATTGGTTGTTAAATACCTACAATACAAGTAAATTTTTACAAAAGAAGAGATTGAACATCCAAGGACTCCCTAACTATGAGTAAAAAGTGCCATTGTTGGGCATGGCACAGCAATACAAAAGAAGCATGGACGCTTCTAGGAAGATGTCATACTAGCGTCATGTTTTTGTCTGCAAACACCACTCTAATTGTGTCAGACACACATTTAAAAGTGTCCCATGACCCATTAATAGACGGCCACATGGCCTATTTACTAGGAGATTTGTTGTGGAAGTTCAGAGAGGATTAAAATTGGAGTAAAGTAAAATATTGGACACTCGATTGTCAAAATTAAAGATCAGGCCTTGAAACAAGATTCGGTCAAAAGTGTAAGGGTGCAAACTGTAATTTACCCTATTTATAATATAAAATGAATAAATAATTATTTTATCTTCTT
This sequence comes from Sideroxylon spinosum, assembly GCA_003260245.2. NCBI lineage: Eukaryota > Viridiplantae > Streptophyta > Magnoliopsida > Ericales > Sapotaceae > Sideroxylon > Sideroxylon spinosum. The sequence continues at coordinate 542,274 of QLOD02000013.1, read as the reverse complement.
ATACATTATATATATTCCTTCTTTGACGTGTTGTTGATGTGACATGTCTTCATGTTTTATTGTATTTGTGTCCCATGTCCACATCCATACTTCCTAGATATCAAGTCGATTATGAATTCCCAAATAGAGATACATGTCTTGGTGTTTGTGACAACACGTGGAGAAATTTCAAGGTTATGAACTCTAGTGGACTCACCAAATCACATATATTTTACCATTTTGCAAACTCGTAGGAAAAACAAAAGGCATGCTGGATTCTAGAAAAAAAGAGGTTCACAACCAGCAGTGGTAAATTCTGTGTCAATAAAATGGTTGTGTATGCAAACTCACACCATGCAGGGAAGAAATTAAGAGTATGAGATGAATGGGGCATTTTAGAAAGAGTTATTCCCCTAGTTTTCTTCTCAGAGAAAAATCCTTTTTTTTTTCTTTTTTTGAAAGGTCTAAGAGAAAAATCCAGACATTTTAGGTTATATTTTTACGCATTGTGGGATCAAAGTTCCACTAGGATCCATTGTCACTAAACCATACAGAGAAAAGTGACCACAAGTTTGTGCGCAAAGCTGACAGAGACAGTCAATTTCAGAAATCCCCCCCCCCCCTTCAAATGCTGCTTGTTTTGCTCATTGACAAAAAGTACAATTATAGACTGAGATAAACATGTAACCAGACTAGATAATAAAATGCACGCTAATCAAAAGTAAAAAAATTAAATAAAATAACTTACTTGCCCCAACAATTGGCTGGAGAAAACTCAAATGGATGGTTAGTTGCAGACAATGAATTGGGACTCCCATACATCATATCATTCTGAGAGGTTTCCTCCGGTGGACTAAGAGAGAAATGGCTTTCACTGCCTGGCGTTGGTCCAAAAAAAGTGTTTGGTGACCAAGTATCATCAACAGAACCAGGAACAGAACCAGTAAAGGTTCCACCATTTTGGCAATTGCCAAGGAAAATCTTCTGAGGAGAATGAGTGCTTGAGAGGGGTTGATCAACTTTTGTGAAAAGCGACGCCATAGTTTTTTGAGACATAGGATGCACCATATCTTCCTTGCTTAATCTCTTCAGTTCGGGGGGTAATAGCCAACTGGGTGGGCCACCTACCAAACCTAGACCATCTTGACCAAGGGGAGAAGTACTCCACATCTGCCACGTTCCCTTGTCATTTGCATTATTTGAATCATCAACTGGCGAAGTGTGCATATCCTGGGATTTAGGTGTATTTGGAAATTGATTAGAATTAGAATGCCTTTCATCTGAGACTCGTATTCGTGAGACCGGAGACTCAATCGGCGATGGCCTGTTCACTTCAGCTGCAGTCGTGTTCTTCAAAGCACGTGGCTTTTCCAATCCCATGTCTGTCGCAAATCCAGTGCCAAGGTCTAACTGGAAATTTTCCAATGACTCTGAAACTGGTCCAAGCAACGATGTTGGGTCAGGAACATAACAAGGGTCTTCAAAAATGTCAGACTCTTCAGGTAGAAAATCACGTGGTACTTCTCCAGTGCGAGGAAACATGGCTTCAGATGTTAATGGAGGAACTGTACTACAACTAGTTGATATGTAAGGAAAGGTAGGTAAAGTAAATGGTGATGGAAGTCCAAAATTAATGGGGTTATCATATGATTGTCCAGGAGATGAGTGACCAGCAAAAGAAGGGCTCTGAACTTCAGCTTGGGACTTCACGTTTGGCCTACTTATGACATTTGAGTTGGTAGTAGGAGGAACAGCCGATGACCGAGTAAATAATTGTTGCCATGATTTTTTAGGGGCTGTTGGTTGCGGTTCAAAAATCACCTGCAGTAAACAGACCAGCATAAAAATAAAGCAAAACTAAGTCCATCATCCTCGGCATGATATACCTAAACTAGGCCTTATATAATGTACAGATCCTGAAAATCCCTAAAGGAGAATCACCAAATTCATGACATGGTATCTCTTATAATAATAATAATAATAATAATAACAACAACAACAACAACAACAAAAACAACAACAGATTAAATAAATAGACAAATGCAATGCCAAGATGGATAAACACAGTTCCTAACATTACATTCATGACTGCAAAAGTTTGGAAAAATGTCCATTATATAACTTAGATTACTTATCACTAAAGTAGCTCCACAGACATTTAAGATAGCAAATGAACATGAATTTATGATCAAACTAAAATATATAATTATTTGCAAGCAGCAAGATAACTTACAGGGCGGTTGATTATCTTATCATCCCCATTCATATTTGACTTCGCAGACAGAGATAAATCTCTCCTAGTTGCAGAAGTGTAGACAGGATCTGCAGAAACATTAGGCTTGTTTTCTCTTGAAACAGTTGTAGCATTAACACCCTTTCCAAAGAAATTGCCACCGCTAAATGCTTTAGAAGAAGATAAAAAAGTACCCCTCATACGGTCAAGGTATCGTGTTCCCGAATTGGCCCGATTATGATTGCTTGCACTAGCACTATGGTTCTTGGTACTTTCCAAGCTGGTTCTGTGATGTTCCCGTCGATCGGTATCACTCTTCCTGTCAAACTCCCTTTTCCGCTCACTTTCTTTACCTGCTCTCTTTTCCAGTTCCTCTGCATCTGAGTTGCTTTTATTAGATCCCTTGTCTTTTTCCTTCCTTCTTTCTTGGCGCTTTTTCTCTGCTTCCTTCTTGCTGTCCTTTTCCCTGGCACCAGTTGCACCTCGGCCACGATCTTTCTCAGCTTCCATTTTCTCATCCCTCAGTCTCCTACGTTCCTCCACCAGTCTAGCAACCTCTTCCCTCTGCTTTCTCTCCTCCTCCTCCAACAGTTCCCGCTCTATCCTAGCCTGTCTTTTCTCCTCAGCTTTTCTTCGTGCTTTCTCTCCTTTGCTCTCAGAAAAATTAGCCCCATTTTCTCCTCGTTTCGCCAACATTCCCTTGTGTTCTGCATCTGATGAAGCATCATCTCTAGATGAACCAACTCTAGTTATCTTTCTCCAGAGCCATCTAATGCTCAAGAAAAAAGCTGTCAATATTTTGCAGGCAAAAAATACAGTCCGTGAATAAGAATTCTCTGACATACAATGGTCATCCCCACTGAAAAATACACCCCCATTCTTCCGCCAATGACTAGACTGCCCAGCATAAGAGCCACTGACCCAATTACTATTCTCTAACCAATCTTGGCCACATATCCAGCCATTATCAGACCACACCTTCCCATTTAATATCTTCCCACTTTTGCCAACCAAATCCTTCAAAATTCCAGAATTTGAGAGCCCCAATCCAGGGGGTATTGGAAGGTCCAAAACGGGTCGCTTTGAAATATGCCCACAATAGGAACACATAAACCGTCCCCCTCCAGGGTTCTGATCCCGATAGGGAGTCAAACAGTTCCTACACCTCCGTGTAGCCGTCTTCCGAAGCTTCTGCATTTCAATTGCCTCAAATCTCTTCCTCTCTCTAAGCCTGGCATTTCTTCGCACACGCCAAGCAGACAACTGCGGCATCAATATTTCATACCAGAATAGGGTAACCAACAATACAAACAAACATGCCAACCTCGGAGATGTGATTTCAAACCGAAAAGCCGGTGGTAACAGCTGGGATAAGGCCCACAGGCCAATCAGTGGAATTACTAACCATGGAAGCATGGTAGCAACCCGTCGAGACCACTTCTGAATCACACACAGTATACACATTATCCTCTAACCCACACCTATCTTCCCCGTATCGAAATGGATCGAAATATACAAACCCTAGAAATCAAATCAATCAATCACAGCTATGCAATCTCCAAGAAAACGAAAAACCCTAACCCTACGCACTTCCCCAAATCGAATTCCAACAAAATACAGCCCCTCCAAACCCTAACAGCGCGAGGTGCGTAATACAACCTAGGTTTTCAAAGGCAAGAAAATACAAGGTTAATCAAAATAATGAGCTCGATTAGAGCGATTGATTTTTGGTTTCGGAAATGCTGTCGTTTGAGGGAGCTCCGAAACCTAGTGAAGACGAAAGGAATTAATAATCGAATGGGAATAGGGGGCTTACAGATTGGACGTCCATTGACCGTAATATCCGAGATTCAGCGGTGCCGTCGACCGATACGACGAAGGTGGTGGTGGCGGGGTCCGCTAAGAAACGACGGTCGTTGCTACGGTTGGGTCGCTTTAACAGCGGAGAAGCTGTGACGAGGACGATGGAGATGATGATGATGATGGTGATGATGATTTGATGAGAGAGAAACATAAATAAAAGGATAAGAGAGAGAAACATGAAGAAGAAAAAGAGGCAATGTTAAGATCGTCATACATATAGGAAATCATTGAGCCGTTAGAGTAATTCGGACCGGGTTCAGGAACGGTCCGGTTGGCTTTGAAGCACCGGCGTTGGACGCTTGGTTTTTTTGTCCATGGGCAATAAATTTTAGGATAAATTATTTTCACCTCCCTGAACATTTAAGAATAATACACTACCCTCCTCTATTTCAAATTTTTGTAACAAATTATTCATTATTGTCAATTGACATTTAAATGTTTTTAATTCTCAATTTACCCTTAAAAAATATCTAACGAAAAAAAAAAATAATACAGAACTTCATTAACGTCAAGTTCGTTGATCAACCCATCAGTAGTGAATTTTTTTCATTTAGTGCCTATTTATTGTGTAAAATTTTGCCAAAAATTAAAAAGCAAGTAAATTTTAGATTAGAGTTTATTTCACTCACCTACACTCTCTGTTTGTCACCCTTATACATCTAAATTTCACAAATTTCATAAATGTGTACTTAGACTAAGGGTGGTAATGAGTCAAATCCAGTTGAATTTTAATTTATTTGAGCTCAATTCCAGCTTTTGATATCAAGTTCAAGTTCGATTTGAACTTTTATATAGGCTCGAGCCGAAAAAAAATTTAAGTTAAAACTCGGGTTACAAATAACCCGATTGAATCAAATGACGTCGTTTTTAATTTAAAATATAATAAATAAAATATTATAAAAAATATATATTAAATATTATTAAAAATATATATTAAATATTATTAGAAATATATATATGTGTTTTTATCGAGCTTTCGAGTCGAGCTTTTCTAGACTTGAATTTATACTCGAATCTAAACAAGGTACAAATTAAACTTGATTTGAACTCATTTTAATCACAAACCAAGCTCGAGGTAAACTTTTTTCAAACTAAGTTTGAATAACTCGTGAATAATTTAATTTATTTCTACCCTTAACCTGGGCACCCTGACGATTGTATTACATTCATTTATATCCTTTATGTTAGATTTAAAAAAAAAAAAAAAGGTAACTTTTCATCAAATCAATATTATGAAGTATTTTTACGCCCTTAGTATTAATATAAGAAGCAGCGAACCTTTATTTCCTTTTGGGTGACGAAAGAAGTGAATTTTCTAAGTCCACCGTTCCAAAAGGAATAGAGTAAAAGACTTCACCATAATTATACGATCCACTCCACACCCCCCCCCCCCGGATAATAGGGGTATTCATGTAATATATAGCTTTTATGATTTTTTTTTTTTTTAAGCAAAATGAAATATATGATTATTTTTGCTTAATATATGTGTTAAGATGGGTTGAGATTTTTAGATTTATGCAATTTATGAAAATTTAAAGAAAGGTTTATGTTTTGTATTCCTATATTTTCATTTCGAGATTAAGGATTGGATTGTGATATTAGATATTATTTGTGTTAATGATTAATATAAATGAATTTCTTCAGTTGATTTATCGATTCAAATTCCTTGAGTACTATCAACTTGATAGCACCCACAAAGTCAATAGGCTATATTGGCATATATACATACAGTGAAGAAATTTACCTCATGAAAATATTATTTGTCTTGGGTATAATATTTATACATTATTTAACAGATATAGGTCTACCACTTTAGTAAAACATGCAGACTCCCTTATAATTTTTTTTAAACAAAATGTTTGTCTACGACTTTAAGCTACTAACTACTTGTATGATAAGACTTAGAGTAGTGGAACAAATTTTATGGGTGGAAAATGTTAACCACCTTTAATTAAAGATTATTTCGATGATATAAACAATTAATTTTTTATATAGAAAAATATTATAAAAATTAGTTGTAATAGAAAAATTAGTATAAGATAATCGTATGTTTTATCTTTAAAGGATAATTTTGAAAGGTAAAAGAGAGCTTTACTAAATTAATTTTAAAATTGAAATTAGTTTTAAGCATCCCTTTTTATAGTGGTATGTGTGTGCGTGTATATATATAACAAATTAACGAATATTGTTAATGCCGTCAAACACGAATGGTTAGCTCGGAGCCAAAATGTATAGTGAAAACCAAAAATCCATATCAAGAGCATATATAATAGAATTAATAGAGTTAGCCAAAAAAAAAAAAAAAAAAAATCTTTGTCAAGAGCATATGTAGAAGAATTAAATTAAGATCCTAGAAGTAATCACAAGTTTAGTGTTTTTTTGTTCGTTTTTTTCTGTCTTACGTAACATTAATGACAAAATTAATCAAGCTCTTTGTTGTCATAATGGATATGTTTGGAGTGGTATAAAAATGTATAGAATTTATAAAAGTTAATGTTTCGTGTTTTATATAGTAAATAAAAAAATTAAATTATACAATATCATAACTCGTATTTGTAGAGATTTATAAAATTTTATATATAATTCCAAACAGTGTCAATATAAACACAGTATATATACGTACCTGCCAAATTAGAGAATACATCAGCCCATTTGGTCTGGTCAACGCTAAGCAATTCCCATTTTCTTTCTTCGAAAAGGTCATTTGTATCTGCTAACCCTAACAGGCCAAGTACGCATTTTCACAAAAAAATAATAAATAATAAATAATAATAATAATAATAATAATAAAAAAAAAAAAATCAAACCCCTTAATTTTGTGGACTTTCAGATTGGTTATTCCGATAAAAGTCGCGCAATATTTAAGGGTGAAAACCATATTAAACAATTTAAGAATATTACGAATATCACCCCTACATAGTTTTTTTCTCATTAATCTACTAATTTTAATTAAAATCACCAATTTTCCTAGCTTTATGCTACAAAGTAGTTGGTCACCTCATCCTCTTGCTACAAGTAAGTGCCAACACGAGTACATATATACTTTTTTATTATTTTTTAATCATAAATTCATCCTTTTTAAAATTTAAACTTTGTTTTTTCTTAATTCTCATATAAGGTGTAAATTTTTGTTAGTCTAATTAACTTTAACGTTAATACTTAACTTAATTCATCACTTATTATTAATAATACCAGAAAGAAAAAATGAAAGAAAAAAATTAATTAATCTAAAATTTACTCCAAAGTTTACTAATAACCTTTTCGGGTGTATGCCTTTGAGTCTTTAAAATATATATATGTACTAGTGAATGCTCGTGTAAAATATGAACCATTCAACACCCAAATAACCCCTCACTTTTTCACACCACGTATATGATAGAGATATGGATTAAAACACATACTTTATGTTATGTTTTTATATATTTTAATTAAAATTTCTTTTGAGCAATAAATACCATTTACTATATTTGGGCGTGTGTCTAGTATTCACAAAGAGTATTTGATCTAGTGTGTAGAGTACGGCTTATACACAGAAGACTATATTATAGGTTCTTTTGGAATGCAAGTTTATTGTTCACAGTTTTAGATAGAATTAGACACACCATCAGTAGAACTGTAGCACAGAATTTTAATAAATCTATCTTGACTATGAGGAATGGTTTGATTCTAACTTTTTGTGTTAGAACACTTTGTGTGTATTGAACTGGACTCACTTGAGTTAATTATATTATACTGACTTTATAAAATAATTTAAACCTTATGATTATTATGATTACTTATACTATTAATCCGAATTCTATTCTTAGACACGTGTATATGGTGATTGTTGCTTTGATTACACAAAGAATGAGATTCTATATGAGTCAATAAACTCAGTGGGTTGGGCAATAACATTATATATATGATGAATATTAATAGTTGAAGGAATCCACGTCCTAATAATTTGGATTGATGATATCTCCTTGAGGAACCTCATAAGTTTTGAATGCATCAAATTTTGCAAGTGGATTTTGAATCCGATACATCAAATAAGTTAAGTGGAAAAGTCTTAAGGATAATAAAAAGTCAATTAAATTAGACTGTTAGTAATTAAATTTAATTGGTGGATATCTGTAATTTTAACGTGGGGAGATAATAAGTATTTAATATTAAAGGCTCAAAAATACAATTTTGAATAAAATTAGGAGTGCAATTATAATTCTTTAGTGAAATGAATTATAATTTATGTAATTAAATCCTAACCGGGTAGGATTAGAAGATTTAATTACATAGGAAGTCCTTCTTTTATTTGCCTATTGGTCCCTGTTGTAACCTTATAAAATACTCTCTCTTGTGGCAGCTAGGGTTAAGGTTTTTGGAGTAGAAAAATAAGAAACCCTAGAGAGACTGTCGAAAGATCCCACCATCTTGTGAGAGAGAAGGAAGGTATTTCGGGAATACGGCAGAAGGCTGAAGGTTGAGATCGAGCAATCGAATCGAAATCAACGAAAGTTTTGGCTATTGGATTTGTTGAGATCAAATCAGAGAAATCTTGAATGTATGATCTTGTTCTCGTAGTATATAACGATAAAAAAAATTTTGTATTAATTATATACACTATAGCCATGATCTTTGGGTTTTTTGCGTTCCTCAATAAAATGTAACTGTCACATTAATCAATGAGTTTTTATATAGATTTGAATTTTAAATTTCAAATTTTGAAAAAAATGTAGCAATGACGTGGTAAAATTTTAATGATAACTCAGACAAATGTCAAATCTTAAATTGTATTTTATGGATATATACTTAACATTTAATTTATTACATCATAAATATTTAAAATAAATAATTAAATGTTTATTTTATTTCCATGATCTTGGTGGGTGTGTTTGGGGTTGTACAAATTAGGGTGCGTTTGGCACGCTAGGATTTCTGAAAATCTCCAAAACCTTTAAAAGTTTTCATTTTTTTATCTCACTATATAAATTACGAACCCATGACTTATCTTTAATTTTTGACACTCTAAATGCACTCTTAGTATAAATTTATAAAAGTTATAGTCTCGATATTCGGGATGTAAGCAAAAATTTAAATTTTATAAAGATTTGTAGAGATTTACACTCTGTTTGAAATAATAAAATTTGGTGGAATCCAATTTTATTTGGTAAGAATTGATTTTAAATTTCATGTTTGGAATAAAAATAATATTTAAGAAATCAGATTTCATTTTATTTGAATTTTAAAATTTTAAGATTTTATACAATTTCAAATCAGACCTAAATTGAGGAAATTTGGTGAGAATTTATTTCTTTTTAATTAATTGGACAAATTTATTTTTACTTTCCCTTTTGCTTGTAATTGATTTTGTTTGCAAGTATATCTATTTATCATTTTTTTTAGTATTTTTTTAGACACATAACATGAAACACTCTCTTTTTTGTTCTAAAAAAAAAAACTTTTCTCCGAGAGGTTACAAGATCAAAACCAATCAATACATAACAAACTCGCCATATGAGCTACTGATCCCAATTAAAAGGGCTAATTCGGAAAGATAATAATTTACTGTTGAATATTTAAATAGTAAATTGGTCTTAACTATTAATTAGTTAATTAATTATAAAACTAAATATATATTGGATCTTTTTCAAATATAAAAAATACGTTAAATATAATAGGATCAAATTTAATATTTTTTTTCGAATCAATTTAGTTTCGTTTAAGTTCCAAATATAAAATTTTAATTCAGTTTTTAAATTTAAATGTGTGTTTGAAACACAAAATTTTATTAGTCAAATTAAATCAAATCTTTTTTTTATAAATAAAATCAACTCTAATTGTAAATATCTCTAAACAGAGTGTTAGAGAGTTCAAATGGCTCCAATGTTTATAACAAAATAAAAAAATAATAATATTAATAACTTTATTATTACTATTCCATTATCTTGTATTAAACTAGAGCCATACATTTATTAGTCGTATGAAAAAACAAATGACGAGGAATCCTAGGACAAAAAACAGTTCAAGTGGCCTAATACAATTTCATTATATTCCATAGAAACCATCGTTGGTAAGTTAACAAAACCAATTTAATTCGTATGCATAACGAAGCCAAAAGTTTGCATAATTAACTTCTCTCTCTCTCCCTCTCTCTCTCTCTCAATATATTTGAAAGAGATATAGACGTATAACTACAAACACAAAAACTAAACCGTTAATGGCGACTCCACCATTCCCATCCCCATCCCGCAAGCCCTCCCTCTCCAGCCGCCTGAACTCGTACGTCGCTGCCAGCGGAGACGGCCAGTGATTCAAGCTCATCGACCGAAACACCACCTTCATGACGGAGCTCCGAGCAGGCACGGCCACTTTCCTGACAATGGCCTATATCTTGGCTGTCAACGCCAGCATCTTAACTGATTCCGGCGGTACTTGCTTCGTCGCCAATATGCGCCGACCCGAACTGTACCAACTCATCCAACCATCCGACTCCTGCAAATTCCCACCGGTCAACCAGGGCTACTCCGACTGCTTAACCACAACGCGCAGAGACCTCATTGTCGCCACCGTCGCCGCCTCCCTCATCGGCTGTCTCATTATGGGTACCTTCGCAAACCTCCCTCCAGCCCTTGCCCCCGGAATGGGCACAAACGCCCACTTTGCATACACAGTTGTCGGGTATCACGGGTTCGGTGATATACCCTACAAGAATGCCTTAGCGGCCATTTTCCTAGAAGGTTGGGTCTTTTTGGTTATTTCAGCAATTGGGTTCCGAGCAAAACTGGCTAACCTCATCCCTTAACCGGTCCGGGTCTCATCCCATGCAGGTGTGGTCCTATTCCTGGCTTTTATTGGGCTACAAAACAGGCAAGGGATAGGGCTAATCGGGTTCAGCCCATCAACCCTAGTAACACTCGGAGCTTGCCCGAGATCTTCTCAAACAGCATTAGCCACCGTTGTAATAGGGACGGGGGCTAACACCACACTAATTTTGTCACAGGGTGAACCAATATCTGATGACCTATTGTGTTTGGATGGGAAAATGGAAAGCCCAACATTTTGGGTAGGAGTGATGGGTTTTGTCATAATTGCATATTGCCTAGGCAAAAACATTAAAGGAGCTATGATATATGGTATAATCTTTGTGACCGTGGTCTCATGGTTTCGACATACCCCTGCAACAATGTTTCCCGACTCCGATTTGGGTAATTTAGCCTTCAACTACTTCACCAAAGTGGTCGATGTTCATGCAATTAAAACGACGGCAGGGGCATTGAGCTTCGAGAGCATGAACAAAGGGGACTTTTGGGTGGCTTTGATCACATTTTTGTACGTTGACATACTTGACACCACGGGCACTTTACAATCCATGGCAAAGTTGGCGGGGTTCATCAATGAAAAGTAGTGGTGAATTTGAGGGTCAATATTTCGCATTCACGTCCGAGGCTACCTCCACTGTGATTGGATCATTGCTTGGTACGTCGTCGGTCATAACCTTTGTTGAGTCGTCGACCGGGATTCGGGAGGGCGGACGGACTGGTCTCACGGCGTTGACGCTGGCAGGGTATTTTTTTCTTGGCGTTTTTCTTTACTCCATTGCTGGCTTCTATTCCTCCCTGGGCGGTTGGACCGCCGATGATTTTGGTTGGAGTTTTGATGATGAGATCGGTGGTGGAGATTGAATGGGACGATATGAAGCGGGCAATTCCTGCATTTGTGACTGTGATACTGATGCCATTGAGTTATTCGATAGCTTATGGTTTAACTCGTGGAATTGGTGTGCACATAGTTTCGCACCTCTGGGATTGGGGGTATGACCTATTGAAAAGATTTGTCGTCAAGAGAGATTTGATTGAAAACAGTCTGGTTAGTGAAGGAGGCAACGGAAACACCGATGGGGCAACCAAGGATGGAATTGCACTTGCAGTTTAATTTATTTATTTATTTTATCTCTTCTATATTTGTGGGTTTGTAGTATTACTGGGTTGTGAATAATCGTAAATTCACATAATATGAATTCACTCATTGGGTATGATGTAAATATGCCTTTCTTCTAATAAAATTTATGTTGATTTATTTTATCTCTTAGAATATATTAAGAAGTATGAATACGAATACACATACATGAATACTTCTTAAGAATCATAGAGGGCATTTTGGGGTCTTGTATTGTGTTTGCTCAAGAATCAAACTCAGGATAAAATCTAGCATTAAGCCAATGGACTTTAAAGTAGTCTGGACAACATCTAGCAATTTTGGCCTTCATTTAAAAATTGAGCCAATTGTTTTGATAATACGTATAGCTATTGGTAACACTATGAGGGAAAAGTGGTATGTGTCTTGCAATCCCAATTAACTTTAACAAGAAAAGCAAATATCGGCAAAATAAACAAATAGAGAAAAAAATAAATAAACACACACACACAAAGACACAAGATTTTAGTGATTTGATAAAGTAATTATGTACACGAGTACTATATACCAGATTTTCACTATTTAGAGCATAAAAGGCAACTCAACGGTGGCACCTCCAAGTTTATAATATGCTCAATATGTGAATTGTCATGCATAAAAAGGAAGCAGCCTAGTGCAAGCTTTCAGCGTTCTATAAACATTGTTTTTAGGTTTGAAGGTTGGTTGGCTTGCCATTTCTAACAATCTTAAAACCTAGTTAAGAAGAATCAACAAAATCACCTCACAATTTAATTGTACTAAAATTTATGATTTGAGTAATGTGATGATAATATTTTTTGTTATATGAAATTTATTAATTAATTGGTTATACTTTCAAAAGAGATTGATTAAGAATCAGCAATCTCATTGTGGAATAACAGCATATTACTTAAATGTGAATTGTAAAAGTTTGGAGGAGCTTGATATGTATAAATCTCCAATCCACCCTCATTTTGTATGTGTATATGTATATATGGATATGTATTAAATAAGAAAAAAGTGATTTATATATTGATTTAGATTATATGGCCACAAAAGGTGACTGCTAGCTGTGAATGATTTGTATACTGAGCTTTTTCCCCTGTTATATCTTTGGATTATCTTATTAGGTGGGCCTTGTTCAATTAAAAGGGACCAGCAAAAACCTTTGAATGGAAGGAATTATATTGCAGTACTACTTTCTACTAATGGAGTACAACAACTATTCATGAGACAACCAGCTGGTTCGGCCTAGAGGAGATGAGAGATCGATCAGGACTTGAGAACGACTTCTTTCGCTTGACCCTTTATTTTTCCTTGCACTTCAAGCCCATCTGATGATACTTCCTCTCTACTGCTAGAATACAGCCACATGAAGAAATTTAACTTTGCGTATTAAGCTTTTATTTACCTGTCTTGTGTCTCTGTCCGTGTCTGTGAAGGTGGAGCCAATTGGGTTTTGTATGCTTTTGATCTCCGCCATTTATAGGTGTTTCCTTTGGACTACAAAATTTCTCCAATCAATTTATTAATTTTTGAAAATTTTTTAAAAAGCATTTTTTTTATCTTTTATAAATTTCTACTAAACACATAATTTTTTACCAAAAAGTGATACGTAATATCATCATAACAGAAGTTATAAAACGTTTTATTTTTTTTAGGCACTTCAAACAGACACATAATTTTTAATTTCCCTCCAAAAAGTAATAAAAGTTTTGTATAGTTTGTCCTTTTTCCTTCATTTGTCTTGTTTTATTTCCGAAACATAAAATTGAAAATAAAATAAAATAAGTGAGAACTAATGATTGCCTGATTTAAAGTAATTGATTCTTCGGGTCCGTTTGGAGCACCAAATAAACTCAAAAAATTTTAAAAGTTTCAATTTTTTTTTGAATTCCAAAAATTTTTAACTTTATAAAAAAAATATTCAAAATCCATTGGAACGGATTAAAATAACGCGTTTCAACAATTTTGTCAGATTTTTTTAAAAGTTATTCTGACATTTATAATTTCACAAAACTCTAAAAATTTTCAAGATTTTCCACTAAAATTTTATAACGTGTCACTTTATACAATTTTTAACAACTTTATACCAAATCAAACAAAAATATCCGATCATTATTTCAAAATAACTTTTTATATTCCAAACTTTAAAAAAATTTTCTTTTAGTTTTTTTTTGGCAAGTGACCCCCTTATATTTTACTACAAGGAGCCAACAAAAAAAGTGAGTTTCGAAGCTACCTTTATAAAGCCCGTTTGACAAAGTAACTTTTAAAAATTTTGTAATTTTTATATTTGATTCAATTTAAAAAAAAAATTCGACAATTGATTTTTTATTAAACGCATAAAATTTTAGAGCATACACTACAGTTATACAATTTAAATTTTTTTTTCTAACTTTTAATAAAAAAAATTAAAAATTTACAAAATTTACTAAACGAATAAAAGTTTTAACTTTATAATTTTTGATGTAAAATTATTAAAAATTGATTCACCGTAGAGTAAGATGACTTTGATTACTAGAAACCAAAAACACACAAAACAAAAATGTATTCGTAAAGTAAGAAGACTGTGCTAATCGTGTGGACTAAAAAAAAGAAAAAAAGAAAGGAGTAATAGGTTGCAAGATTCCCGTAGAGGGAAAGAAACAAATCACCAAAAGGATTTGAATAATTGTAGCAGTAGTTAAATCACGACAAGCCAAAAAAAAAAACTCGAGTTTTAGTAATCTAATTTTGAGTGCTTTTAATTATAAGAATTGTAAGATAGATGGTTGATGGAGAAGCGCATGTCAATATCAGAGAGGGCTTATCAATATTTTAAGAAAGAAACACCCGCAAAGAAAAAGGAAACATTTTAAGAAAGGAAATTGAAGTGATTTGTTTATGTTGTGGCGTCAATACATAAGAGAGAGCGTTCGGTGTTGGTGGTGGGTCATCGATCTCAGTACTTTCCCTGTTATGTATGAATTTCCACATAGGAATCATCTCAGCTTGGGCGGCATGGATGGGCCACCTCCTTTGAGTGGTCACCGATTGATTATATATATTGATAAGCCTTCTTTTTTTTTTTTTTTTTGTCTGTATATATCATATATATATATATATATATTGTAATGGCAGATCAGATGAGTAGTATGTCATTTTTCTAAGGTTAAAGTTGGTTGTCCTCCCATATGACACTACTGCAGAGTAACTCAGAGCCATTCTTCTAACGTAAATTTTTGTTAATTAGTTATCTGTTGAGTGTTCTACAGACTAAATACTTTGCTTAAATAAAACTTAAGGCTCCCGCTTGTTTTAATTTTTGAACAAGAAAATACTTTTATTTTATTTTTAAAATTTATTTTTTCAAAAATGTGGATAAATATATAATGTTTTAAAAAATATTTTACATTAGGACCGGTTTGGTTTATCAATTTATTATTATTATTATTATTTTTTTTTTGTAGAAGTTACAAAGTGCTACTTTATAGATTTTCTCCAAAAAAAAAAAAAAAGAAATTATATATTTTTACTAAAATTGGAGAAAATTTTTAATTTTTGTAGATTTAGTACATGGGATAACATTTTTTAATCTTATTAGTAAAACATCAATTTTCTTTTTTTTATTAGAATAAAAAAAAAAGGGAAAAACTCAAAAATTACTAAGAGTTAGTAAGCTCTAAAGAAAAATAAATCAATTTTTATCTCTCCTTCATTTCCAACAATATATAATCCCTCAGCACAATTTTTTTATTGACATGACAATAAATTTTATAATTAGATCAAATATATACAGATCATAAAAATTAGTCAACCCCCCCCCAACCCTTCCCCCCCCCCCCCAAAAAAAAAAAAGAAAACAAAAAAGGAAAAAAATCCTTCATGGCTGAAGATTAATAAGCACCCTCATGGTATATTGTTCATAACAGCATCATTCCAATATCAAGTTATAAAATGATTTATTATTCCTGAAAATGAATCATACCCAGATAAAATAAATATGAGAAAATTTTGAAGCATGGATATATATATATATATATATATATGTCTAAACTAATTTGAAATCCAAACCTAGTCTTTTTCATACCTAAACAAAAAATATATATACATCTACATATAGATCCACCAACATGACAAAAATACCACGAGGTACATACCAGTACCCTTTACCACCCCCCCCCCCCCCCAAAAAAAAATAAAAATAAAAAGCATAACCCTGTAAGCATTTGACCTTTTTTTTTAACTCTGAGAATAGGGTATTCAAATAAATAATGGGCACAGATTCAACGACGCATAAAAAAGTGCTACGCAGTGCATAAATTGGAGGGAGGTCTTTTCGATTTCCATTATTTACACTGGGCAGCCTATAATTATTAATCACTTTAAGGAATGATTGATTGGGGTTTAAGGTACTGTACTGAAGCTACCTTTTAGTTACCGGCAACTTTCACCGTTCCGGTGGTTGGTAAATGAGAGTATTGAGCTGCGGCCGGATTTTATCTTTCCATATTTCACGGCTGGGTCCAACCTCAACTTCCCTCCCCCTAATCTCAACCACCACCAGCTTCTCCGTTAACCGATGAATCTCCGCCGCAGCGACGAAATGACCGTTCTGCCCCTCCACCCTGGCTCCCCAATCCTTTTTCCTCGCCACCGCCAATCCCTCCGCCTTCGCCAACTCTTCGATTTTCCCGATTATTCTCTCCGGCGAGTCTGCCGATACGAATCGCTCGCCTTTGGCGGAATCGTCCTGGTGAGTGATTAAACCAGAGAGATCAAAGCCGGGAGAGAACGAAATTATATCGAAGGCGTTTAGGAACTTTTTGCTGTCGTCGCGTTCTTTGAGCTCGAAATCTTCCGAACGGAATTTGATCTCTTTGTAGCCTTTCCTGAACCACGGATCGTTGATGATCTCGTCCACAGTGATTCGAGTCTCCGGATCGGTGTCGAGGAGGCGAGAGAGGAATCGCTTGAGATCAGGAGACGTCCATTTGGGGCACCGGAATACGCCTTTGTAGATTTTCCGATACATCACCATGAGGTTCGGATCGTTGAACGGAAGGTAGCCGGCGCTCAAAACGAAAAGTATAATGCCGCACGACCAAATGTCGGCCTTCGCGCCGTCGTAGCCCTTCTTCGCGAGGATTTCCGGCGCCACGTAGGCTGGGGTGCCGCAGAGCGTGTGGAGCAGGCCGTCGGGTCGGATCTGGTCCTCGACGGCGCTGAGCCCAAAGTCCGTCACTTTGAGGTCCCAATTCTCGTCGAGGAGGAGATTCTCCAGCTTCAGATCGCGGTGGAAGACGCCGCGGGAGTGATAGTACCCCACGGCGGCGATGAGCTGCTGGAAGTAGCGGCGGCAGAGCTCTTCGCTGAACCGTCCCTTGGCCACCTTGCTGAAGAGCTCGCCTCCCTCGGCCAACTCCATCACGAAGTAAATCTTGGTTTTGGTGGCCAGGACCTCGAAGAGGCTGACTATATTGGGGTGGCGCAGCCGGCGCATTATAGAGATCTCCCTAGTGATGTGCGCCGTCAAGCCCCCTTTCAGCACTTTCTTCTTGCTGATGGCCTTAATGGCCACGCTCTGCCCAGTCCTCACGTCCCTCGCGTGGTACACCTTCGCGGAGGCACCATATCCGAGTAGCTTCCACAGCTCGTACTTGCCAAACAAGTTGGCCTCCGTTTCCAGGGGAACCTCGCCGATGGTTTCCGCCGGCAAAACATTGCCGCCGCACTTACTATCTACAATATCTGGCATTACCCCGTCCAGAGACCGCACCGGCTATATCTAATTTTACCTCGAAAACCTCTTCGATTGGCATTAAACTTCTGAGCCTAACAAGCCCAGATTCCGGATTCACCCCCTCCTCCAGTTCAGCTTAATTTCACCTAAAAACAGAAGGGGTTATGAACATCAAAAACTGTTTGTGGAACCTAGAAAAATCAATCAATACAACACAGAGAGAGAGAGAGAGAGAGAGAGAGAGAGTCTCCGACCCTTGGGGAAATTTATGGATTTTGTGGGCATGGAAAGGACAGTCTATTCTTATCCTGAAAGGGTGTTCAATAACCACAACCAGGCCTTGTGATACGCAAGGTTGCTGATGGTGATGATACTTGAAAAGCGATCAAAAAAGCTATATATATTTATAAAACAAGAGTTGTGTTTGTGATTGAGTGCTGGAATGGCATCTACCTGAGAAGCTAAGAAAAAAGATTCCTGGAGCTGTCTATTAGTTGGGCTGTTTAACTGTGATTTCTCTTTGAACGAATTAACTACCTGGCAAAAAAATTTTATTTTATTGAATTTTAACACGTTAATTTTACCCATTTGGCGCGCGAGCCGTCACCAGATAGACCACACACGCGTCCACGTTCTTCTTTGGCTTTACTTGTAAACTCTCCCTTTCTTCATCAAAAATTCGAAAACCGACTATAAATACTCTTGTCGTTTGTGGTACTGTTGTATTACAACTATGTCCCTCATGTATTTTTAAATAACCGGAATAACCCTGAAAAGTGTGTTTACTTTTTGGTGAGACGGAGACTGTAATGTTTGATGATGAAAAGGAATACAAAAATATAAAAATTTATTGTAAATGTGTTTTGTGATGAAATTTAATTAGAAAAAAATAAAAAAATAAATAACAATTAATTTTTTTTTTTTGATTAATTTGGGTAAATGAAGCACCCGGGAGGAAAGTAAATTGAACTGGCCGGATTACCGCGGTAGTACCATTTGAGGGTCATGGTAGTCATTTTGACGTGGTTGTCGGTTGGGAATTTTATATTTACTGTAAAAAAAAAAAAATTAAGGAATAATTTTTTTGGTAATTAAACTAGAGAAAAAATACAATATCAAGAGAGTATACCTTGGCTATACAGATTTACCTAAGTTGTATATGAGTTGTACAAAAATCAAGAATCTCAAATAATAATTTTTCCCACAATAAATAGTATTTTTTTACATCGTAAAAGGAAAAAAAATAAAAAATAAAACACATTTCAAATAACTTATGAATAATTTTCAATTATGTAGTTTAAATTTGCGTGGTTAATTAGAAGTTGTTCACTACGAGCTAAAAATAATTAATAGTTAATTCTTATATCATTTTGCTGTTATATGTGATTAGGTTGCATGCCCAATTTTAACATATGTGGTTAATACCAAAGGTGCATTTGGTGTGAGATAAAATATTAAAAATTTCTAAAAATTTATAAAAGTTATTTATTTATTTTATGTCATTACATAATTTATAAATTTATAATTTATCTGATTTTATCTCATTTTTTATCACCTCTAAATTAAACAGAAAAGTTTCAAAGAAGTATCCCACTTGTATATATTTAAATTTTGGTCATCACGTCATGTTCTCATGTTAGACCCTTTGTAAAACAAAGCAATGATAGGGTCGTATTTTGTCACTCTTTATTTCCGCTTATAATTAATTAAGTAATTGACTTTGGGCATGATCTCCACTCTGCCACTACAGTTAATTATTTTAGTTACTTTTGGCACTACCACATCATGAAGCATCCATCTCAGTCAAATATGTGAGCTTAAGACTTTTTGGTTAATTTTATTGTTATTACTTCTCAAGTTCAACTATATATTATATAGCTCAAGATTAAGGTGGCTTCATAGTTTTATTCTATTTTATTTTTATTTTTAAATTAAAAAAGGGCAGGGAGGAAAAGTTTAATTAGTTACATGTGTCTGTGTTTATTTTCTGTACTGATTAATAGATTACTATATACATATACACACACACACATATATATATATATATTGGTAATTTATTTATACATACATATATATTTACTTTCTTTTCTCTTTTGTCAATGGCGAAGCTACGCACAGTCAAGGGATGGAGGCTGTCATACCTGAAATCGAGATGACCCATTTCAAAATTAGGTATAACACATGTATGTCCCCCACACGCGGGGTCCACGTATGGTTCCATACTTCCGGTTAGATATTGGTTTTGATACCATCTGTAATAACTTACATCTATATAGTATAATATTATCCGCTCTGGGGAGGATTAAACGTGTTCCAGTGGGAGTAGTACTAAGATGAGTGATCTCCTATGAAACAGCTTACCAAACTCAAAACGGATGATATTATATTGTATAAATATGGGTCGTTGCAATTCTTTAGTAGATCACGAAAACAATTGTTGTAATTTGTCATATCAATTTGTTTATTATTTTGTATAAAAAACATTTGATATTGACGTAGACAATTATTATTATTATTATTATACTTTTTATAATATTCTCCTTGTATACGTATATCTAAGAAAAATTCCATAATTAGAAAAAAAATTATTTAGAACACTAAAATTTTTTCATACCAATAGCTAAAAAAAATTTCTAAATCTGCCACAGTTTCTTGTAATCCTTTGTTGAAAAGAAAGATTACCAAAAGTTCAAGTGTATGAAATGATTAAACCAGTGTGATAAGGGGGAAAACCTAAAGGAATATATATGTACAATTAATGGAAAACTGAAATTAAATTTGGCTACGCAACTCACCCTAAATTCTCCATGCGCACAACTTTACTTTTTCCGAAATAATCATATCAAGTACGAAAAATGCACGGCACCTATCTATTTGGAATAAGAAAGTGATTGGGATGAAAAATGCACGGCACCTATCTATTTGGAATAAGAAAGTGATTGTGATTGCATCCCAATCCATTAGGCAACCATTCATACAATCTGTCGTCTGCATGTAAAAAAGTGACCAGCAAAAGAGCACATCGACCAAATTCGAACTCGGTTCGTCACCACAAATTCATTTGAAATCTCATTTTATCATGAAATTTAACTAAATTTCATTGTAATTTGTAACTTAAATTTAATTAAAATTGAGTTTGATAAGTTAAATTTATGTGAGACATCAAACAATTAGCTCTAAAATTAAATTTTTATAAGGTTTTTAAACCAAATTTAAAGCAATTTATTATTCGACTTGATTCAATTTATTTGTAACCTTACATAATAAATGCGGGAAAAGAAATCAAACTATTTTTAAATTTAAAGATAAAGATAATTTTCAATTATCAGTTACTCTTCTTATATGTGTGAACGTACAATTTAAACCATTCATTTGATAAGATGGAACGTGAAAATAAGGTTATTCAATAAATTAAATCATTGGAGTTTAGTTTGTGTTAGACTAGTTAAAAATTAGTTTGAGATTAATTGATTATGAAACCAAATTAAACCAAGTTAAAAAGGGCTGATTCTTCAAAGGCTGCTTCAATCTTGTCTGCCGTAAAGTGAGTGGCTAAATTATATATATTTCACCGGCACTCTGTCCCTAAAACACAAATTAACCACAATTTCCTGCCGTTTTCTTTTCGCGCAGATTTATTTGCAAGGAATTAATTTGCATACACGCAGACAAGTGACTGCGCGTGCTTTTCTTGCATCTGGGCGCATGCCACAAGTTGGACTATGCATATCAATTTGATCACCTTCTTATTTATTGGACCATGACTCTGTTTTAGAATTTTGAAATTCGTTAAAAATATATTAAAATTTTTTAAAAATTAGTTATTTTTTAATTCTTAAATTTTATTACCGTTTTTTTTTTCACACTTCAAACACCATAATATATGTGTATATGTATATATGTGCAAGATTAATATTGATGTCGATCTGTCCAATTGATTAGCACACAGCTATGTATTGCTTCGGCTCTCACTTGGGGACCAGGATTGGTCTCAACGGGACAGCTTACGTGTACAAGTTATCATAAATCTTATAAAGAAAGATGAACAGGATCCACATGTTGCTTTATCTGATACATATGGGCGATACCTCAGTGTTATATACCACGCAAAAGCATCGAATTATACAGACGTCAATTGCCGCGTTACCAACTGGCACGATCATGTGGGATTGAGTAATATATTGATGCTTAGGGTGGATTTTTTTTTTTTCTTTCTTTGTTTTTTTTTTTTTTTTTTTTGAACTTTTTTCTTTATATGTTTTTTCTCACAAAATTTTGTTCTTTTTAAAAGTTATAATTTTTAAGTATATTAATTACATCCTTAACAAAATTTCAAAAAAAATTATATTTGTTTTGATGAAAGTTATCCATTTAAAAAAAAAAAGAAAATAAAAAATAAATTTTTGTTTTTTTTTTTTTGAACTTTTATCCAAAACTGTCGGACGTGAATTTTTCCTTTTAAAAACATGATTAGTGTTTTTTAAAGTTACAGTCTTTAAAAATTAATATTAATTTTGTTTCGATTAATTAGATGGCAAGAAGTGAAGAAGGAATTGACCACTGCCAACATCCACTTCAATAAATCTGAAGGAAGCGTTTGAATGAGGTCCGTTCGATTGTAAATTATCGAATAACAATAAAAAAATTTGAGAAATTAAACTCATTCACTCAGGTATTAATTTAGTATTTGTTACCTTCCAAATCACCTAATCCCCTCATAGATTATTCTTGTTTAGAAATATTATGTTATTAAGTTGTAAACATGTTATATTATTATTATTATTATTATACATAACTGAGCATATTATGTGTATGATACAATGATGATATCATTCATTTATTATTATTATCTAAGAGAGTTTTGTTATTAGTGTATTGATATAGGATGCGTTTGAAACAGCAAAAAAGAGTGAAAAACAGCGAAAAATATAGTTTGAGTCACTTTTTGGCGTTTGGTACACCTAACCCAAACCATAAAATTTGGAGATGAATAGTGCCGAATTCGTTCCGACGATTTCTTTGTGCGTCGGGACGGTTAGTCTGAAGATTTTGTGAAGACATGGCTAAATCCATCGGAACGGTTTTGAAAATCCGTCGGGACGGTTTTGAAAATCCGTCGGGACGATTTTCGATAATGAAAATCCGTCGGAATGGTTTGAAAATCTGTCAGGACGGTATGCAGAAACTAAAAAAAAAAATAGACAAAGTGGTCATTTCGTCGGGACGGTTTGGAACATTCCGTCGGGATGGTTTTCAAAAACTCAAAAAAAAAAAAAAGGCAAAGTGAGTGTCGTTTTGTAATGCACGATCTCGTGATGACATCCCTAAAAAAAATTTTCCATTCGATTAACAGAATTGTAGTTATGTTATTTTTTTTGTAGATATGTCACTTTTTTTTTGAATTTGAGAGGGAAAGAAAATGTAAAAATGTAACAGAGAATTTTAGAATTTTTTAGAATTTTCATCAAAAATGGTGTTCCAAACGCACCCATATCGTGGGCACACTTACATTTTAGAATGGATCCGTTTCTTGAAAATGATAAAATAATTTTTTTTTAATATAGAATGATCCTTGATCAATTAAAATCATTAAAATTTAGTCATTTGTGATGGGACATTGATTTGATGTATTTTATTTTTGAGCTGCAGATTAATGCTTACCTACAGGTAGCAACCCAACAGAAGATCTAGTAACAAGAAGAACAAGGAGGAAAGGAAAAAAAAAAAAAAAAAAAGATTGACCTCGCAGCCAAAACACCCAAGTAAATAATCCTGCTTAAATGAGAGATTATAATTATTATTATCCCTTGAGAATGGGGAGCATCTATACGATGGAGATTTGTTGTTAGTCAAATCAAAATATTGTAGATGGTGATTTTGCGTGCATAATTAATTATTATTTGGTTGTGTAAGTTATAAAATTAATGATATGATTAGTAACCTATTGTGTTTTATTAGGTATCACTTATCTCATAAAAGTTGGCGGTAAATGAAAATTAAAGTTGTATAATCATGTCATTTGCATTCTCTCTTATGTTTTTGTTTTGCTGATATAGATATATATTATTTTGAATACTGGTAAATATTAAAAGATGTATATATTATATATTTGTACTGTTCTATTTATTGAAATGTTATATGAGAGTGATTGTAGCTGGATAGATTTTATTTGATAGTTGTTGGAATGGTACTTGATGAATTTTATTTTATTATTTTATATAATAATGAAAGTACAATATTTGTAGAGTTTTACATGGTATTTTAATTTTGTATGAATATAAAAGTGAATTCAAATAGCTACTTGCGGTCACTATTCATTAATATAACTTGATGTTAAATTAGAGTTTTATTCTAGTTAAAATTAATTTTTGTTTTAATTCTCCTACTTCCGTGTTCAACGTGAACAGTTAATGATAGAAGCACGACAAATGCAATTAAAGTGACCATAAAAATAAGCTTTCATTTGATTTGTCAAGTATGAGTAAGAGAGGGAGGTGGCACCTTCATGCATGGATTGAAAAAATTAGAAAATCACAAATCAATTAATGCGATCACTCTCAAGCAAAATGCGTCACCAAAAGGACATATGTAGGTGCCTTATTAAATTATACTTCCAATGATCTGCAGACACCGGAGATTCAAAAAAATTGAGAGGAGGAAGAAGACAGTGAAAGATTCACAAGTGGTTCCCATATTGCTTACCTTCACATCAGAGAGTGGGACATGTGGAGGACTATTATTTTGTGGGTTGAGTAGATAGAAACTCATTATCAGGAAGCAATTTTATTTTATTTTTGAATGGCCCATAGAAATGATAATCATTGAATATAAGTTTTAATTTCAAACTATATATATATATATTTAGGATGCGTTTGGAGCAACAAAAAAAGCAAAAAATGTGATTGAGTCACTTTTTGGCGTTTGGTACGCCTAACCCAAACCACAAAATTTGAAGATGAATAGTGCCGAATCCATTCCGATGATTTTTTTTGCGCGTCGGAACGGCTAGTCTGAAGATTTTGCGAAGACATGGCTAAATCCGTCAGAACAATTTTTAAAATCCGTCGGGACGGTTTTCGGCAGTGAAAATCCATCGGGACGGTATGCAAAAACTAAAAAAAAAAAGGCAAAGTGGCCATTCCGTCGGGACGGTTTTCAAAAACTCCAAAAAAATAGGTAAAATGAGTATTATTTTGTAGGCACGATCTCGTGATGACATCTCAAAAAAAAAATTTTCCTATTCAATTAACGGAATTGTAGTTATGTTATTTTTTTTAGTAGATATGTCACTTTTTTTTTTTGAATTTAGAAAAGAAAGAAAATGTAAAAATGTAACAGAGAATTTCAAAGGTTTTCAGAAATTTTCATCAAAAAATGGTGTTCCAAACACATCCTTAGTTGTTAGAATATAATTTTTTATGTTGCTATGATTGAATTCAGTTCTTGGTGCCGACTTGAATACATTTACAAACTTTGGTTGGGATTTAGGAAAAGGTTTATATTCCTTCTATCAAGATCTCTCCGTCTCTTTCCCAAAAGACAACCTTCATTACATTGAATTCTTAATTTTCATACATGGAGTTAGCTAGCTAGGTAGCTCAACCAAAGGTTGATTCTTAGCCAAAAACCATCCAATCTGCGTACTAATTGCATCGAATGATCAAAACCCCGGAGAAGATTCAACAAGAGACAAAATCCAACTTCGTTTGGTTTTGCCTATGTGATTAATTTCATCTGAATGATCGTCAATGGTAGTCCCACTAGTCATTGAAAACTCTACTATTTTCCATCGAAGGTAAGCCACTAAGCCCTGTGATTCACAATTTGATTTCTTGGCTTGATTTGCTCCCCCAAGGTACGTAGGTACTGCATCCACAAAATTCTACTTTAGTATCTCCAAATCTCCCCAAATATCATGACGTTAACATCCACCTTTAATTATTCACTACCTATAAAAAAATTGTCCTGATTTCGTTTTAAACGTGTGTGTACATGTATCTCCATTAGGTACCATGCGGCCACTCAACAACTAAAAAGAAAAATATATGCAATTATCCTGTGATTCATAATGACTCGGAATCCTCCAGGATAATTTTATCTTTTTACACTGCTACTTAATTTGCTCTTGGGCAAGTATTAATGATTAATTTTCTATTACAAGTATATGCATGGTCATTGTAGTTATCTATCTAATATTACGGAGTGGTATTTTACTGTTCAAGTGTATATATGTATACATGTGTATCTATATGAAAGAGAGAGATGGGGTTAAGGGATGGAGTGGGTTCTGTGTTACGTGACACGGTCATACCTAGTATATATATATTATATATATATATATATAATTGCATTATTGCACCTGCAAAGTGCTTCCACCAAATCGCAATTAAATTAATTAATTAATTAATGGAGTTATAAAGCAATTCTGGGTTCATCATCTAATTAAAATGTTGGAATATTCTAACATAAAGCATGCGGCACACTTTCTTGAAAAATTCTAACTAACATTATTGAATAAGCACGAGGGTGGCCAACCCAAGATGGAAGCGGACAAATGCACTTTCCTCCCTCTTTAACTCAACTTGTCTTTTTTTTTTTTTTTTTCTTTTTTGCTGATTAATTTATACATAAAGGCCACAGGATTCACGCTTTGTTGATTAGATACGAAGGATGAAAAGACGTTTCGGGGCTCTATTCTTTGAACTGAACGGGAGGATATAACAGACAAGGTTTCCAGAAATCAAATGTTTAATTTCCCACTTGCATGTAAGTATATGAAAGAGAACAAATAAAAGAAAAACGAAGTTGGTGCGGCAGTAAGGTTGGCTGCGCAGCCACGGGGGTAGAGATCTTAAAGATTTGAGGGAAAACTGAATTGAAGGCAGGCTTTAAAAAAAAAAAAAAAAAAAGGTAAAAAAAAAACATGAAGGAGTGAGAGAATGATGGATTATTTCTATTAAAACATTAATCAAGGGATTTATATAAGATACTTTAAATTAATCCATTTTTTTAAATAAGAAAAGCATAGTGAAAAAAAATTCACTTTCGTAACTCCCCATACTTTTTATTTTAAAATTTTTTTAGACCAATCTATATAATAAGAAGTGTTTGGAATTTGAATTTAGATTTTTTAACTGTTGAATTTGTTTAATAACCAAAATTGTTTCATTTTCATTTTTGTATTGGTTTTCTTTTTAGTCATTTTAGATGAAAATGCGCTATCTGCTTTTTTAATATATTCTTTTAGATTTTTTTATAAAATTTTTTAAATTAATATTTTAAGAAAGGTGATAATATTTATAATAAATAAAAAAAGCTTTACACGTTTATTAAACACCAAATGAATATTTAAATTTTTTATTTTTTAAATGATATTTAGACTTTAATTTTTTTAAAAAATTTCTTAAAAAATAAATACTTAAGTTAAAAATTCAATTTTAATGTATACAAAACTTTAAAGTTTAAATGCATATACTTGATTTCGGTCACCGTGTTTCTGAGTCACAACTACGTTATGCTTAATCTCTTTTAATTAATAATTTTTATTTTATAAATCATTTTTTCAATTTTTCAAATAAACTTGTTAAGATAATATGACATGGATACTCCAAGCTTGACCTCGGATAATGAACTGGCCGGTGGCTAATGCTAGCTAGGTCGGTATTGTGACGGCGCCAAGTTCAAACGTGGATAATAAAAAAAATTTGATTATTATTTTAAGTATTGGAGGATAATCAAAATTGCCATTCGTTAACCAGTAACCCCACTTTTCTTAATTTCTCCCAAATTTTGTACTTTTTAATACCTTATTAATTTTTATTAATTTTTTAATTCTATTTAATTTTTTTCAACCTTTGTAAGTTTTTATCAAACACTTTCTAAATAATCAAGTTGGCCGTTGAAAATTCATCCACCCACTGTCCGCTGCCACAAATACTTTTCGAGAGCATGTGTTATGCATTGTTTAATTTCCGTTATATATATATATATATATATATATATGAGACTGTGTCAAATCGCTCTTATTTTCCAAATGGGCAAAAGGCTAACCAAATAATTAAAGTCTTGTCCAAATAAAAAATTATAAATTCGATCATAAATTTGATTATCTTTCCACGCTAACTGTGCCTTTAACTGTTAATTATATGAATAATTAACGTTCTTCTCAAAAGGCTTAAGAGAGAGAGAGAGAGATATTGTATAGATTCCATATCAAAATTTAAGAGGATACATTGCTGCCTCACATTTTATGACTTCGTTTGAAATAATGATTTTTCTGGTTTCATAAGGTTTTTAATTTTAATTTTATATAAAAAATAAAAATGAAAAATATATTTGATATTTATAAAAATGTTATTATATTTATATAATTTATGTTGTTTAATATTATATTTAATATATGATCAAAACAAGTTGACAAAAGTTATATTTGTCGGTAATAACCAGCTAGGGGGGCCAGCTCAACATTATTATCAAGGCACAAATTGTGGATCCGGGACCTACTACCACAAAACACACACACTGCTCTCCCTGCATAACCCATACAGTCAACCACTTATTTTCATCCCCAAAGCATATATATTTGTGTAACAATTTGGATCCCCATTTCTCAATTATTTAAATCAGGCGCGTACGTACGGTCATAGATGAAGCAGACTCAGCATTATTTTATGATTGAGTCGGCATACCTGATTTCTTTATATTTGGTGTTGTTATTTGATGGACAATACAAATTTAAATATAGCTAGTGGGAACTCGCATTTTGTATGTTTGCTTGGGCTGGCATGTCCCCTTACCCAGATCATAAGAATAGAAGAAGCTGCAACCAACCCACAATCAAAAAGCCAATGTGGCCCATCTTATCATAATACCTCTGCTTTATACCATCTTGATCGCCGTCATCAAATGCATGCGTGTTGCCAATGAAATTCATAAAAGTAATGTATATATTGACAATGCTTTAAAGTTGCGGTGCCTGAAAAAGAAATATAAACATATATAAAGCTTACTTGTATATTTAAAATGAATAAATAAATAAATAAACAGTATCAAAAAGCTTAAGTTTTGATTCTTTACTTTTGCCTTCTTCTGGTATTGGTTGGCGTCTACAGCTAGCATAGCCGCAATTTAGTTTGATCAACCCCCTTTTGTCATAAAACCTTAAAAAAAAAAAAAAAAACAGTTTTATTTTCTTGAATTTGGATCCATATATATGATCGGCTAGCTAGATATACATGAAGGAGAAGGACCCATGACAGTCCTTATCCCAACCATTGACTGAAGATAATATCGACAACAACAGCAATAATAATAACAATAATAAGCTTTAATAACCCTTATTTATATCTCCAAACAACAGCATTTACAAAATGTTAGAAAAGTAATATTTCCAAAAAAAGAAAAGAAAAGAAAGAAGCTTTTCAGCTGCGCAAGAAACCAGAGGCCTATAAGCAACAAAGTCCACCACAACCCCGAAAGCCAACAATTAATTCTGTTTAAGATAAGATGGATAAATGTACAAAGAAGAATATTATGTCGTGTCAAACTTGCCGTCTGAAGCCCATTTTATCTTAATCCATTAATGTTCGGCTTCGGAGGTTTTGAAATTGGATTTCTCAACCTTACTCTTATATTTTTCTTCAAGTCAAACAAAATTCCCTTTCTAATTCTTACCGAGTAAAACTCCCTCGCAGCCCAATCACACACGCATATATGTAAACACGTAGGACCGCTCAACTCAATTTACAAAATTTTAAAATTAAATACAAGAAAAAAAAAAAAAAAAAGCGAAGAAAACCCTTTCTTTCGGGTTCATGTGTTTACGTTGTTATTTGTTACAATTCTGACAAGTTACCTATTTGTCTGTTTGTTTGGTGTTTCATTGATTGTTGATGGCGGTGTCGCCACCTGCTTTCCCGCCTAAAAAGCGACGGCCGTCTGCCGGCTATTTCGCGGCCCCCAACTTCTCTGACCAAAGGCTTCTCCAATCCCTGATTCTCATCTCACAAGAAATTTCATCCCCACAACCTCTCCGTTGTCTTCTCCGACAAAACACGAATTCGATCGCCCGCAAGACGAAGCCGCTTTCGGTGTTGTTCGAAGAGCTGCTTCTCAACCAAGTCACTTCCTTTTCGCCTTCGGCTGCGCTGTGCTTGGAAGAATTGTACATCGTTTTGCAGAGAATCAAGGCTTTGATCGAGGATTGCTCCGATGGAAGCAGGATGTGGCTTCTCATGCAAAGCGAGTCAATTTCCACCACTTTTCACGAGCTCACCGTCGACTTGTCGACCCTGTTAGATATTTTTCCGGCAAAAGATATGAACCTGAACCAAGATGTCGAAGAATTAGTTGTTCTGATCAGAAAGCAGTGTTCGGAGACGAAGGCCATTGTGGATTCTGATGACGATAATCTCAGGGATGAAGTGCTGAAAATCCTCGATCAAATCAAGAGAGAGATTGTGCCGGATCATTCCAAGCTCGCCGAGATATTCGATCGGTTGCAATTGCTCGATTCAATCAGCTGCAGAGACGAAATCGAGAGTCTCGAATACGAAGTTCAGAATCAAAAGGAGGAGAAATCGAAGTCCGACGCCATAGCACTTATCGGACTCGTTCGGTACGCAAAATGCGTGTTGTATGGAGCTTCGACACCGAGACCCGCCGGTAGGCGGCAAAGGTCGTCGTCGGATGTGAATATGCCGGCGGATTTCCGGTGCCCCATTTCTCTCGAATTGATGCGGGACCCAGTAGTCGTGTCGACAGGTCAGACGTACGATCGTGAGTCTATCACCCACTGGATGGCTTCTGGACACAACACGTGTCCGAAGACAGGTCAGACCTTAACTCACACGAACGTCATCCCCAACCGTTCCTTGAAGAACTTGATAGCTTCGTGGTGCCGTGAGCAGAGGATTCCATTCGGCGCTACGGAACCAAAGGAGAGAGGCAACGGAAATGGCGTTATCTGTAACAAGACGGCGTTGGAAGCAACGAAAATGACGGTGTCGTTTTTGATCGACAAACTAACGGTTTCGCCGTCGATAGAGACGGCGAATCGCGTTGTCCACGAGCTTCGGGTTCTCGCTCAAGCTGACTCGGATTGCCGAGCCTGCATCGCTGAAGCTGGAGCAATACCTTTGTTGGTTAAACTATTAGGCTCGGAGCATCCATGCTTGCAAGTTAACGCCGTTACAACGATCCTTAACCTGTCACTCCTCGAGGCCAACAAGACGAGGATAATGGAAACTGACGGAGTTTTGAACGGCGTCATTGAGGTGTTGGTTTCGGGAGCCACGTGGGAGGCCAAAGGGAACGCCGCAGCCACGATATTCAGCTTGACGGGTGTACATGCTCACCGGAAGAGAATCGGGAGGAAGCCACGTGTCGTGAAGGGATTGATTGATTTGGCTAAAGCGGGGCCTACGAATTCAAAGAAAGATGCTCTGACGGCAATGGTGAGTTTGGCGGGAGAGAGGGAGACGGTCGGAAGATTAGTTGAAGAAGGTGCGGTGGAGATGGCTGGGGAGCTCATGGACGGGTTGCCGGAAGAAGCGGTGACGGTTCTGGAAGTGGCGGTGAAGAGAGGTGGTTTTGTGGCGGTTGCCGCCGCATTTGACTTGATAGGCAAATTGGCTGTGGTATTGAGGGAGGGCACGGAAAGAACTCGGGAGAGCGCCGCCGCAACACTCGTAAATATTTGCCGGAAAGGAGGGTCGGAGGCTGTGGCGGAGCTGGGGGCGGTGCCGGGGATCGAGAGCGTGATGTGGGAAATAATGGGAACGGGAAGGGAGAGAGCTAGTAGAAAGGCGGCGACGCTCTTGAGAATTCTGAGGAGATGGAATGATGCTGGGTTGGATGCAGATGGAACGATGGCTGAGTACTCATCTTTTAATCTAATGTAAACCCAACAAGAAGGATTGCATTAATTACTGGGGTAGCCCTTTTTAGCTTAATTGTTTTATTTGTTAACTTGTAAAGATGTCACGTAGATTTGTTTTCTTCTATGGTTTTTGGCAACTGAATATATATATTTCTACTTTCTTTCTTTTTTCTTTTTCTTTAATTTGCAGTGATATCTTATTTTTCTCACTTCTTTTATAGTGTTATATTGCACTTCATTGGCAAATGAACATGCTTTGTTGGCGATCATTAATTAATTAATGGACCAAGCGGCGGAATCAAATAAAGAGAAAATAAATGATCTGTCACACTCCCAAAGTTTAGGGACGAGACCGACCGTGAAATATATACAATGTTTCAGACATGTAAATTTTTATAAACCTAAACTATTAATATTTATAGTAATAATAAAATAAAATTCTAAATGATTATGTCAAATATGATTATTCAAATAAATTAATCAATTAGTCCTTAATAATAATAATTCTAAAATTTATACAACTCAATAATATCTAAATTTTCAAACCCAATGAAAATAATTAAATATTCTTATAGAGGTCAAAGACTCATATGTTATAGTTCCAAATCTAATCCAAAATTCTTGACTATGATCAATTCATCCTATCTAAAAAATGTTTAAAATGAGAGGTAAACTAAAAATTCAACGAATGGTTTGTCAAGCCAAATATAATAATAATAACTTTGAAAATGATATATTTTTCAATGCGAAATTTAAGTAATAAAATTCTAAATAAAATAATTTCCATGTATAATTTATATTAATTTAAAAGGCTATACGTCAGAGTATAATAATCATTCATAAAACAATCCGTTAATTATAACAGCGATGACAAATATTAATATGTGGATTATCACATAGAAATTAAATGTCAAGTGTGCCAATATAATTTTTCATGGATAGTGCTCGTTGGACCCAACATCGCATTTGGAGTCACCCCAGTCTGACTCCTAAGTTCTTCCCTAAGTCGATCCGATTGAGATCACGGCATCACGTCACTCTAATAGCCACGATTAATTATTCATCATAAATCCTGTAAAATCGAACTGAACACAAGTATTCGAATAATTTTTCTCTATCCTTAATAGCATAAAATATATAATCTTTTTGGCAAAATAATATAATATTTCACAAAAAATAATTCAGAAAATTCAACTTTCAAAGCCTTTATGTATGAAATAATTTATAATATTTATATTAGCAAATTAATCCACTCACTTAAAGTTTAAAAATGTAAATATAAAATAAATCAGGATAATCCTTCACAGTCCTAAATATACGAATATAAATATTTATTATTATTATTATTTAAAATCCATATTAAATAAAAATTATTAATTATTAACTCCTTTTCCATCTAAATAATTTATACTAATAATTAACTTATTAAATAATTCTAATTAATAATTATCAAAACCTTCTAGAAACCTAAGGCAGTAGACGCCATTCTACATTCTTTTTTTTTTCAATCTGCCAAGGAACCAATCAGTACAAGCTATATCCATGTACGTATGTTTAGATCCTGTCATTTTAGCTATTAACGGTGAAGTGCTCTGCGCGCAGTTTTTTTTTTTTTTTTGTTGGTTTGGTTTTGTTTTTTTTAAACATACTGTTAATTAATAAGATTAATAAAGGAAAATAAATAAATGAAAAGACTAATTTTCAAAATTTCAACCTACTATGATCTTTTCTCCTCCTCATATTTCTCTTAATTTAGAAGATGATAAAACTCACAAACTCTTATATATATACAAAAGTTTTTTAATCATGTAACTATCATGTTATTAAATTACGATAAACTTTCAATCACATCTCAATAATAATCATTTTTTTAAAATATCTAATTGACCATACTTAACCCAAAAAATAAATTAATTAATAATTTAAATATTTGTTAAATAAAGTCGACTAATTTATAATTAAAAATATAACACATAATTAAAATAAATAACTAATAATAAATTAAATAGATAATTTATTTTCGGGTTTTAATATGATCCCTTCGATTACATAAATTCCTTCCATTAGCAACCACTGGATTACTAGTATTAAGAGAGAGCTCCCCATTTGCTGGGGAATCATCTCATTTGCATGTGTTCCAACCATAAAACAAGAATTCATGAACCCACACAGAAAACTATACTTGATTCATTGTTACAGAGTAACTTCTTCTATCTTTATTTTCCACCAGAGCTTGTTACATATAGAGTTCATTATCTCATTTATTATTATTATTTTTTTTTTATAGAATTCCATAATTTTGTATAGACAGGCAGGGCCATGGGAAAAATTTTATAATTGCATTAGGATTGTACAACACAAAATTGTTGTTCATGGGCCATGAATTGGTTCTGACAAATTCACACACAGTGTTCAGGCCTTTTTAATGGGCCACAGCGTCTTATATATCTAAGCTCACATTGAATGGAAATATTCGTCCAGTAACACCCCCCCCCCCAACACACACACACATATATTTGCAAGCTTTTTTTTTTAATATATCAAACGAATGTTCTGTTTAGCCAATAAAATAAAAGAAAAATGATTTCTAGGCTTGAGTTTAATTATAATTTTGTCATCGTCCTGCAGGACATACAGACAGAAAGCCTCCATTCACTAGCTTATAAATTGAACAAGGACAAGCATATATGCATATATATATATATATGTACACGAGAATTTATTTTGTCCCCAGTGGTCATAATATTCCCCCAATTAACTAGATCCATCTTTTATCAGTTTTCTCCATGGGACCAGTTGACATCTATGCTTTCCAACGGTGGGTATTCTACTTGAAGACAAATAACACCAATGATCGACACAGTTTTCTCCACGTACATTTGCCATTAAGCTGCCTGTGGATGTGGGTCTTATATCATGTATTTGCCGTGAGGCTTCTGTGCTATGTCCATTTGTCCAAGTCTACTTACTGCTGATCAGATCATTCTGAAAATGTTTATATGAAAATATAGTATCATAATTAATTCTGTTAAGCTTCAAATTAATTCAATCTAGCTACTACTTGTGCAACCCCAATTAATGAGTTGTGTGTAGGTACGTGCGTATCCTTAATTATATATGTATAATAATTAATTAATTAAATGCTCCCTATATATATGTATCTATATTTTACACACAAACACTGATTACTATTTTGTCTTTGCTTACCTCTTACTAAAAATTTATATATGCAGCATACGTTTATCGTGCAAATTAAATTAAGAAGGGAATATCTTTGATACACAAATATATTTTAGTTTAATAGAAAATTACAATTTTTTTTTTTTTTTGGTTGCTTACACAACTTGTTAGACAGTGTTGATCTTTTGGATGACCTAATCCGTTCAGATTGGCCAGAACCATCGTTTGGCCACCAGACGGACTCTGCTCTACCCGGAATTCAATACAATATTAAATAAAAAAAGGAGACTGGAAATGAAAGTCTC